>JAFELO010000041.1:115699-143309 GCA_017140195.1 Eumaeus atala | reverse complement strand
AAAAGCACAGACGCTTCTAGCACATGAAGATCCTAAATCCAAAGTGAAGAATCCTATTGAAATCCAGCCAAAAAAACAGAGTACTCCGTTTGGTTCGTATTGCGAGTGTTACTATCAATGACCACGGGAAAAATATTATCGTAGAATAAATTTCATTTTGTCATATGGTTATCATCAAAGACTGGCCCCACTAAGACTAGCAGGCGAGACGAGGAAACTATTTACATCTCTTTCTTAGCACTTATTGGGCGCTATTACCAAAATACATGTTATAGCTAACTAGCGATCCGCCTTTTTTTTTCGAGGGGAACCTAATACTGGTTGGCGGCGCTAGTCCAGCGTCAACAGTTCGACTGACTACGAAGACTTTTTTGTCTTCAGGACTAGCGATCCGCCTCGGCTTAATAACAATCAAATTACATACTAAAAGCTACCTCGAGATTAGATAAATCCATTGAAACTAGTGAAACCCGTATGAAAATCCTTTAAGTAGATATTAAGAAAATTGATCACATACAGATTTTGGGGACTTTGTTCTATAATAAAAATATATAGAAAGTAAGGGTACCTACTTGACCTTAGCAACGCCATTTGTAAAAGTCTTTATGGCCCTCGTTATCGCGTGGATGTGTCCATCAGTAGAATTGATTAAAAGGGTTAAGTTCAGTCAACAGTTATAAACCTGGTCCTATTTTTTAATTTATTTCAGCCACTAAAAAGAAGGAAGTTGATTTCCTTAAGAACGAAGAACAGTGCCAAGTTAAAACTCGCTCTGAGAAACTTAAAGTAAGTGTAGCACTGTCTTCGACTATCATTCAATAGATATTTACTTTTAAAATAATAGTGTCTAGGTAACACGTCGCTCGCTGATTGTTTTGTAACGCGAAACACCGGCTTTTTTTGGACATTTATCTGTCACGCAGAATCTTGGTAAAATCCGGTGATGGACAAGCAGCGCAGATATACTCACTGTCTACACCAGGGGAAGAGCACCTTGCCGGTCAGCCATTCTCTGATACGGATCGACCCCATTTATGTAAAAAAAAGGGGAAGTTTCTTACCAAAAGGTTCTCGGCCCTGAGCCGGACGCGTTATACACTCACTTCCCTTTTCTGTCTATGTTAGGCCACTCAGAAAGTATTGCGAGAAAAAGACAAATCCTGACTTATATTATATTTAAAATTTTCGTGTCACAATATAAGGAGGAGTAAGGTTAGTTACCTTTACGAAACGGGTTTACCGATTTTTACCAAATTTTGTATGCATTTTCAGTAGATCTGAAAATCGGCTACTATTTTTTTTTTCATACTACAAATTGGTAAAAGCTGTTTACCCAACCCGGCAACACAGTACGATGTTTACAGGGTCAGCTAGTAATATATATCATCTGATATATTTTTATGATTTTATATTACTTCATTCATTTTCATCTTTAATGGGTAATCTGCTGTTTAGTTTAAGAAGTATTTCTCTTGTTTTAAATATGATGCTCTTTTAAATTATTATTGAGTGGCAATTTTAGATCGTAATTTAAAATGATGATAGGATTCACAATGTTATTTTCAATTCAATAAACTGTTTGTTTAAAACAACATTTATCTATTTATAATATAACGTACATTATAAATTAAGTAATATGGTTAGTATAAGGAATTCTAGCGTGGTCGGACAACTTTGCGGAATGAAGAAATAAGTGGTCGCGCTTTAACAGCAACAGCTGTTAGCATACTTTTTTCAGTAGCAACGGGAAAAACGTGCTAACACTAAATATTTTATTCGAGACTTGGTGAATTACTTATCAGGAGATTCAGCACATAATGCAGCACGTAATTTGATCGGACAGCATTCATGAGATTTTACAAGAACACTTTCGCGTCAGGAAGATAGTTCCACGCTGGGTGCTGTACATCATCGTCGCGCTCAAAACGAGGCCAGCAGCAGTCAAATTCTTGGGTGGCCCTCTTTACAACCCTGACCTAGGACCGTATAACTTCATTTTACTCTCCAAAATAAAAAAAAAAAACATTTCAAATGGATAGTCACCGGAGGACGAACTGTCAGCGTTTGAGCAGCGAGGTGTCCGCGGCAGAATGGAAGAAGTGTTTCTAAAACTGGCTTAGACGCACAAAACTCTGTATTAAGGGTGTTGGAGATAAAGGCTAATGGAAACACATTTATCTACAGAACGTTGTTTTTTTTTTTTTTTCACGAAATGTGACAAAAAAATCATTGATTTACATAAAATATACCATTTAATTTCGGACTCGTAAACTTACATGCTCAATGACAACAAAGTCAATTTATGACGGAACAACGTCTGACGGGACAGGTAGTCAATTAATTCGTCGGCTTTCTTTACACATTTGGTTATATTATCGAAGTTTTTATAATTAACAAAAGGTTTTAGAAAATGATATATATGCATATGTTGATCACTGTTAATGTAGGACTGTAGGTATAATGGAAAGGATTTCTCAGAATTTGGTCCAGAAATTTCGGCGCCCATTCAATGCAAACAAACAAATAAAAAATTAAATGTTTCCTCTTCTTCTTCGTGCTAGCGGTATTGATGTGTGCGCAATTTGTTTAAACCGTGGAGCGAAATGTTATATTACTCACTGCTAAATTCATGGACGTAAGCTAAAGCTGTTTTTCTCACTACAAAATGAGGGACCCTATAGGGCCCTATAGAATAGTTTAATTTATATTCAACGTATCACATTTAGGAATTACATAAAATTGGAACGAGAGTGTTCTCCGGGCCAGTGGAGAAGATTCTTAAATGGAATAAGGCCGTCCAAGATATTGGAGCTATGGCATTATATGAAGTTGTTGGTAAGACCATTTCGGTTATAGTTCTATTATCTATATGAAAAATAATGTGTATAGATAAAAATGTTCAATGTATCATATTCTCGAAGGACTGAATGCTATCTTTGGCGACAGAATCTGGGCTAGGTTGAGTCATTAACATTAAATATAGCATGCTATTTTCCACGAGTATTTTATAGCAAATAAATGCTCTGCTTTCATTTTTGCTCCATTTTTGTTTCGTATCCTACATCCGATCATTACCTAATATGATTTAGACAGTGAAGTTACTGGTTTTTTTTCTACCAACTCTTTAGAAGTTATGTTCTACCAACTCTTTAGAAGTTTTAGACAAGCATGCATGATGCGATCGTATCGGATCAGCAGGATGAAGGACATTTCTGTCTACATATAGTATACGACTAAGCTTATAGCAGAAAGCTTCATTAGCTTAAACCACATACCAACAACCCGATTGTTTCGTGCAAAGGTGTTGATATCTTGTCCCTCTGACTATTTTAGGTAAATGTGTGAATATAAGGTCCGAGCATCCATGTACCAAGAATTTAGTCGTCCGCGACGAAAACGGCCCCGCCATGCAAGTTGTTTATCACGAAATAGATTTCCTTTTGCCCAATTTCACAGTTCCTTGCATGATCAGGTAAGGCTTCTTCGAGTAATTATTTTTATTTTATTTATTTATTTAAATACATAAGGAAAAACAGTTACAAAATTGATACAGTGCAACAAAAACCCACTAGGGTTTATCTGTACAATGGGTTACATCGTCAACGCTCGGAATTAATAAGATACAAAATATAATGCAGGTAGAACCTTAAACATAATACTTACAGTTAGCGAGTGAATTAAAAGAAAACTTAGTTCACAAAGCCAATAGCTGTTAGCGAACATCAAAAACCGGTGTTGCGATACAGGCACAGGAGGATACGCTTCAATTTTTTTTTTCTCTGACTTGGTGTGTATGTATTTTATTTTATAAAAGTTTAACAATTTTTTTTTTACTTTAAAATTTAGGTCATTTATACTACATGTGATGTTAATATTTTTTTAGTTAAATGATATGCTTTTAATTTATTTTGATATTTCTTGTGTTAATGCTTTGTTTTTGTATTAGTAATAGATTGTTTAACAATTTTGGTATTGTATACTCCAGAAGTTGCTTACCATATATATCATTAAAGCGTGGAACACTAAGAGTGGCATTTGATACACTACGTGTTTTAATTTGTGGTGAATTTAATGTTTGTATTTCCCTATTGTAAAAGATTTTTTTGAGTAGGGTATAATTATTTTTTTCATAGATTGGTATGATTTTATAGTATGTAAAAAGTTCAGATTCGTTACCTTTATACTTGTTTTTCTTGTTTTTGACACTGTGGGGTACAATTGCTTTAAGCAATCCTACTTGCAGCGTAAATATGTTTTCAATCTTTGTCTTACATGTTCTGTCGTAGCTACCTTACCTAGGCCTTATGATACGGTAGATTCTACTAAAGCTTTGTAGAGTAATAGTCGTATGTGGAACGGAATATTCTCTTTAATTAATGTAAATTTTGGTAGCATGGTAAGCAGTTTATCACTTACATGTTCTATATGCTCCGTCCATTTAAAGCGATTATCGATCATTAGGCCCAGGTATTTATATCTATCTACTAGTTCGACAGCATCACATTTACATGATCTTATAGTGGTGTGCAAACACGAGTGGTTATGGGCTATGAGTCTGGGTGTTCTGACATATCGTTTCTGTGAAGAACAAACATGCATTTGTTTGGTTTTGCTGACATTGATTACAAGTCCTGCATCGTGTGACCATTTACTTAGTAATATAAACTCTGTTTGCAGGGAGTGTGTGCAGTGTCTATATTAGTATGGGCTGATATAAGACATGTGTCATCTGCGAATTGATGTATTTCACATGTTCTTATCAACTCAGTGAGATCTTTAACGTATGTGACGAAGTGTAACGGACCCAGTACTGAGCCCTGCGCTGTGCCCTCGTTTACGTTAACTTTATCACTGAGTTCACCGCCAACACGGACCACATATATCTTTTAAATAGTCTTCACACCATTTGCTGAGGGGTCCTTTTATATCGCAGTTAGTTAATTTTCCAATTAAGGTATCATATCGAAGTGTATCAAATGCCGTAGGGCATTTGATACACTTCGATATGATATAGTCAATAAAAGCAATTAAAACATTCTAGCATTCAAATGTTTGTAGACAGAGTTAGTAAAGGCAGATAAAGGTTGTGTTGTGCTTTTGCTACTTAAAAATCCAAATTGTTTGCTGCTTATTATATTGTTTTTCGAGTAAAGACGTGACATATATGCTTTTCAATAAATTTGTCTACGGTGGATAGTATGGGTTGATAATTGTCGTTCTCATTTTTGCTACGTCTTAACGTTTTTAATTTTTTCAAAACAGAGTCTGGTGTTGCTGTCTGGAGGCGTATTCAAATATTGGTAGGAAAAGAATAGGTACCCTTGTCTATTAGATCCTTTCTGCAATTGAGGGATATTTGTCATACTTTCTCACGTAAAATCCCTGTAAATTTATTTGTGATATTCAAAATAGTATTTTCTAAGGTATTTGTTATAACATCGTCCAGGGAGCTTTTAGTTCTACCCGGAAGTTCATTAAGTATTTGCCGTAAAATATTTAGGTTACGTGTGCTTTTAATGATATTTTTTATGTCAATATTTTTGATCCTCAATATTAATTTATTAGCATAATTTCTTATTTTATTGTATTTAAATTTTAATACTTCCAGGGACTTTTAACCATGCCACGAAACTTATCTCTATACTCGTAAGTCTTAATTATTGTCCCATTTATCTACGTATGATTTGCTCGTTTAGTGTTACTGGGTAATTTCATTTTAATTTTTGACTCTTTATAGCAAATTTTAATATTATTCACTAGGATTCTGTATTTTTATAAGGGCATACAATATTTCTTATAGGGTTCCAACCTATTTCGTTAGGTAGTCTATCTAACATTTTTATTATCGTAATTAGTTACAAAAGCGGAAATCCCCTGTGCCTTAAAATTAAGTACTGTGCGTATCGAAATAACAAAGTTGATTTGAAAATTTAAAAATTTCTATGCTATGTTCAACAACTCGTCAGTCACTGTAATATGAGTGCTTAAAAAATTTTCAGTGAAAAAGAAAGGTTTTTTTTGGGTGGGGTTGGGGCATGGTTTCTATGTGTGTTGTATAGCCAACAGTGTTCCTTTCTATTCGCTTTTAAAGAGCCCATAATTTGCGCCCAACTTCAAGTAAATGAGAAGGGACACTTTTGCAAAGCAAACTTTGCATACATCCATTTAGTCAACTACAATAATTCCTATGATATTTTGTATATACTTGATTTCAAAAGATGTTATTGATTTTAATAAATGTTACTTACATCAAATCTTTAAATATAACCTTAGATATATATCGTATCTAAATCTTTACGCTAACGATTTAAGACACCTCAAAACAGGCCATCGCCAGAGGAGTCCTGTTTCCACTGTCCAGTAGTACATCGCTAAGACTAATGATGCAAATATTATTGTTTAATATGCCAGGGTGATAGGTCGAATGATGCCGGGGACCTGTCGATTGCAGGCGTTCAGTGTTCGTACGGCGTCCGGTGACGACGTGGCCACTCTACCACGACGGGCCGCCGTCGCCGCGCACCACGTGGCTAAGCTGTGCAAGGACTATGGACACAACTAGAGTCACAGTAATGGTTTTTGTTAGTTGACTGCTCGTTCACTATATATATGCAACTGACGTTTGTAACGACACGTCGTGATTAAATGTTAACACTTAACAATTGGAGTTTGTTTTGAATTACTTTCAATGTAATTGTGATTTAAAAAATTAAAAATTAATTATCTTCAAATGTATTTCCAATTTTATAGTAATGCATGTATATGAATATATATATATGCATATACATAGAACATGTTAGATATAACGCATGATACTATTTGACTCCAGTAACTCTCGCTACTTTTTTATTAATACTCTTTAAATTATATGTAATACACACATTATATGTTGTACACAGGTTACACAAAATAATCATAAAAATCTTGAAAAATATTGAACTAATTCGGAGGTGTCTGAGAGTACAGAAGCTGCATGCTTGTTGCTTCCCGCCTTCTCCATAATTGTATTTTTCTTTTTAACGGAGTAACTGATTTTGTCAAAGCTGTAGACAAAGAACGAGTTTGGTTCTCTATTTAGGTTTAGAGAAGCATAACGGATCGGTTAGGTACATACACGTATAAAAAGAAAGAAAATAACTAAACAAACATTATTCCAAAACATCACCCTCCGCTATTCATACAGCAAAAAATAATCTGGAATAGGTCGATTTATATTGTTGTACATCTCTTTGCACTTGAGTGTAGTGTGTATCATTACGTCTAATTATGAATTTCTTTTAGTTCAGTTGTATGGGTGTGCAGTAAATAAGCTAGTGTGCATTTTCTGTAAGTGTGCATTTGTAACAACACAAAATATTTTTATAAATGTGTGATTTATTTACATGTAGTAGTAGTAGTAGTAGTAGTAGTAGTAGTAGTAGTAGCCTACCCCACCAAAAGTGTCTGACAATTTTGTTGGATTTGTTTGCGTAACCTATCCAGTATTAACTTATTTTTATTCGTCCTTACGGACGGGCTAAAGACACATGAACATACCGCCTCGTCTTTAGCAGTTTATTTTTCTTTGGTTGTTTTATATACGTCTTTTATCCAGTCTTAAATCATCTTAAGTATTAATAGGATTCCTGGCTTTCTTTATTCTGTGACAGACTTCGATATTTAAAAAAAAGTGGGGTCTGAAGTCAAGTGTCAATTGTCAGTAAATACTAATGTCGATAGCTTCATGAAAGGGCCGTATTTTTTTTAAGTCTATTCACAATAGAAAGAATAGGTGTGTCAAAAGAGAGTATTTCTTTTCATGTTTGTGAATACTATTTCTATAAAGCTTGTGCTTTAAAATTTGTGAAGAAGGCAAACTTTTCTCTTCTATATAAATTAATTTATAATTATAGTACGAACTATGTCTTTAGACACTGTACCTAAAGATCTTCGTGGATTAAGAGCTTGTTTAGTGTGTTCTCTCATAAAGGTATGTAAATTTACAAACACACGTAAGTAGAACTATTATAATATGATAATTTGAAGGTATTTTATTAAATATATTCAAGAAATTTATTCAAATTGTTTATTTCAGACTTTTGATCAATTTGAATATGAGGGTTGTGACAACTGTGATGAATTTCTTCGTATGAAAAGTAATAAGGACAATGTTTATGACTGCACAAGCAATAATTTTGATGGGTATGGATGTGTGTTCACATTTTTTTTAAGGAAAGAAAAGAGTTTTATTACATATTTTATTGGATTACCCTATTATAACATTTACTATTATTGTTTAAATAGGGTTCAATCTAAAGGCCAATAGTCTCATGTGGAAATTAGGTACCGTAGAGCTTATTATTTTATAAATTAAGTATGTAATCAAAAGAGCAGAATTGGAGACTGCAATTTTACTTCTGTAAACAATAAGAATGTAGGCTTCTGTTTTATATTGCTTTCCTCTCTTGGATTTGAACAACGAAACATACTTATTTCTAAAAGCCTTAACATGTGTTTTATGTGAGTCTTGCCTCCCATTTTCGTGGTTATCTATAGGTGGCAGTAATTACTATAAACCACCATACCCCTTTTTTAAGTTTGAACACTATATCATAAAAAAAATATGCTCATGTAATTTAAAACCAAACAACAAATACAAAGTTCAATCAGTTTTAGTGTGTTCAGCTTAGGGGTTTGTACCAAGACTTATAGCAATCTGTTCAAGCAAAGGCACAGGAAATTAACAAATTCACATTAAAGATGTTACTGTGCTTCCAAGTTTTACCTACTATCACTTCTTATTTACAGGATGATAGCTGTCATGAGTCCAGAGGACAGTTGGGTTTGTAAATGGCAAAGAATAAGTAAGAAAACGAATTTTTTGTTGTTAAGCTTTTAATTGTAAAACTGTTTTATTTCTTCAGTAAGCAAAATGAATAACATTAATATTTGCAACATGTCAATGGCTGCAAAATATAATAATAAATAATTATTCAAACATAAAAATTATTAATTTACATTAACTATCAGCTATCCTGTCCATTTATTCTGGGTACTATTCTACTGCATAACCTCTGTAGAAATATTTATGGGTTCATTTTTGTAGAATCATTCACTAAA
The DNA here is from genome assembly GCA_017140195.1 of Eumaeus atala. NCBI lineage: Eukaryota > Metazoa > Arthropoda > Insecta > Lepidoptera > Lycaenidae > Eumaeus > Eumaeus atala. The sequence continues at coordinate 134,210 of JAFELO010000041.1, read as the reverse complement.
AAATTCTAAAAAACTCCAAGTTAAACACATGTGTTATATCAAATAGATTAAGTAGTTTTGGTGTCCGCCAACGAGAGTTTTATATATAATAAATGTAGAAATTAATAAAATCATATTATAGAAAATATTAATTGCTTTAGTAAGCAAAATTAATATCATTAATATTTGCAACATGCCAATGGCTGCAAAATATAATAATAAATAATTAATCAAACATAAAATTTATTAATTTAACTATTTTAAACATGATAGCTGTCCTTTCCATTTAATCTGAGTACTATTCTACTGCATAACCTCTGTAGGAATATTTATGGGATCATTTTGAGTCAAGAATCGTTCACTAAAAGATTCTTGACTCCAAGTTAAACACATGTGTTATATCAAATAGATTAAGTAGTTTTGGTGTCCACCAATGAGAGTTTTATATATAATAAATGTGGAAATCAATAAAATCATATTTTAGAAAACATTGATTATGTAACATATTTTTTTATACAATATTACAGCATTTTGATAAATTAAAAATATAAATTATTTCCTAATAATGGAAAACAAAATCCAAATTTTCCATTCCTATTTATTGATTTTATTATGAAGATGCCTGTATATGTGAATAAAGATTGGATAAAAAAATTGAATATAAAACATTTTTGTATATTTCAGGTAGATTTTGCAAAGGAGTCTATGCCATTTCTGTCTCTGGAAGGCTTCCTGCAGGTGTGGTACGGGAAATGAAAAGTCGTGGAATTGTGTATAGACCAAGGGATACCAGTCAGAGATAGTTATAATTATATTTATTAATTGAATGGATATGACTGGGAACAGAATTAGTGTACAACATCTTTTCCCACAAGATAAATGAAGATGGAAGTTTTTTGTTTCAATAAATAAAATGTGTAATTTTGAACTAACATGTTTTAATGATTCAGTTCCTTTAGTTCATTTAGAAGTAGTAATAATTTATAAGCAAGATAAGGTTTATATTAAATGATGAAACAAGTTTTATGAAAGGGATAAAACTGACTGAATGTGATGTAGTGATTCTGATGAAAGGATGACGGAGAAAAATCACTTTATCCTCAATTGTGCTAGTACATTAGTTTCTATATACCACTGAAAAACATATTGTGTACAAGGTGTACGCGATAATATTAAATAAAATTTGATATCTGTATATTTTTTTTAAATAATAAAGGGCAGTTCAACAGCCATTTTGATGCCATGATTAACAAAAAGGAGAATTGATGCTGCATCAATCATACTCATATATTATTCTATATGGCTTTTCAGTCATGGTCAAAACCTATAGCAAAATGTGTGATAAGATTTAATAATAGATACATTTGCTGCACTATTCCTCCCTAATTCCAAAGAAGAATTGAAGTATATATACAATAGAGACCTGGTCAAACTTTTTTTCGGAGGTATCTATTGCTATTGCTCACAACTACAGTTCAACGGACTAGCGAAGACTTTTGTGTCTTCTAGATTAGGGAGACGATAGTGGGACAGACCCCTTCTTTTCCCATAGATGGGGAGAGATGTACCGGGTTTGTTTGTGGGCGCACCCTATAGTAATTATTTTTGGGACGGAAAAAGGGGGAGACGGTCCCTCTCCCCACGCTTGTGGGACCGCGCGTACTGTGCCGTTTATGATGCGGTGAAATACATAAGGACAATTGAGCTGTTTGGCTTGTCTGACGAGGCCGGCTTCCTCACTCTGACGGGCAGGGTTTGATTTGCACTCAATATCAACATAAGTCGTGATCAAGATTTATTTATTATTATGCCTCTCTAAAGATCTCGTTAGTACTTATTCTAAGATAATCTAAGCTATTTCTGGTCTAACTACTTACATGATTGAAATATTCCAGAAAACCTTTGATATGCAATTCCTACCCAACAGAGTTGCGACAGCCCTAAACAATCTTTATGAAAATGTCATTACACCTCTATTGCTGAACTACTTTAAGAATAATCTGAACAAACTATCAGCTTGACACTTGAGATTATTAGTTGCTCCTGTGGTTTCCAAGGTTAAGGATAACAGTTTTTTGTTAGGGAGCAAACAATAAATTGGGTCATTGAAAGGCAAGTGATCACTAACACACAAACAACTATAACACACTTACGATCATGTATCACAGTGGGTACATTGTGGTCCTCAAGATGCAGTCAAATTAATATGACAAATGAGTTAATTATTTTTCTTCTTCTTCTTGAGGTGCCATCTCCTATAGGAGGTCGGCATTCATTACGGCTATCTTAATCTTTGACACGGCTGAGCGAAATAGAGATCTGGTGCTCAGGGTGAACCACATTCTGAGATTTTTTAGCCCATGAGTTTCTTCTTCTGCCTTGGATTCTCCCTTACATTATAATTTGAAGGAGCTGGCACTTATCTTTGCGCATTATATGACCGATATATATTAAATAGCTTTCGACGTTTCGGCGATATGCCTTAGCACTACCTGCAAGTCCTAGAAACTAGAAGTTATTAAAATGGTATCATCTGCATACCTGAGGTTATTGAATAGATAACCATTAAACATAATACCTTCTTTTACGTTTTCCAATGCTTCTGTAAATGTTCTTCTTCTATATTAACAAAAGAAGAGATAAAATACACCCCTGTTGTACACCTCGCTTGATTTCAATATAATCTGATGATACCTGGTCGATTAATACTTGTGCTTTCTGTTGCCAATAGAGGTTCTAAATTATCGATATATCGGTTTGATTGAGACCTGTGTCATATAGGATTTGTATTAGCTTTTCGTGCTGAACTCTATCAAAAGCTCTTTCATCGTCTATGAAACAAACATATACTGAGATATGAATCATTCAGATTCATATCTCAGTAATGTTGCAATAGTAACTGGTAACCAAAAAGTATGTCATGCCATTTCTGAATCAAAATTAAGTGTTTGAAATATTTTCTTCCACTTTTCGATATATTCTATTATGGATTATCTTCAGGAAAATTTTCAAAATATGAATGATATTGTCCTGTATTTATTACACTTCCCATCATTACTGGTTTTTGGAAGAACTACAGAAGTGGAATGATGCTAGTCTTGCGGAATAACACCAGTGTCACATATGGCATTAAAAAAATCACACAACAATTGAAATATTTTCCTCCATCAGTAGCTTCAGAATTTCACTGGGGGCTTTCACTTCATCTGGACCAACAGCTTCTAATTATTCTTAGCATAGCAAAAAAATCTGGTAGCTTTTCTGTTAATCTAAGGCTTGAGGAATAATATGCAGATCCACTACACTCTCCAAATTAAACACTGTCAGAACATTGCATTAACTTCTGCTCTAATTAATGTAAGCCGTATTCATAATTAACCTGCATCTCTTCAATTGACTCATAAATTTATTTGTACATCTATTAAAGAAAGTGATGAGAATTATCCTGAGGTTTCGTTTGATTATCATGTTATCACTTTAATTGATATATTAATAAAAAACAATTTCAAGAAAAATATACATATAATACAACTAAAACTACATGCATGCCTTACTAACAAATCCATTTGTAAATTAAAAACATTAAATGTACACAAATACTCTTCTACTTTTACATAAATACTATTAAATTGTGAACATTTTTCACTCAAATAATTTACATTGTCATCATGATTGTACCTATGGTAAGATTTTGTAACCTTATGAATTATTTATGTCATGTCCTATTTTCAAATTTATCATAGGTGTAATTAGCAAATGATAGATTGAATTAAAACCACATAGGAGAGTGCAATTGGTCAACTATTTTCGTTCGATTTAGGTATTTTGAACTCATTATCAGTACCTAACACATCCTTATCTATTTCTTTAAAATCAATGTTCTGTTGTTTCATTGCTTTCTGAAAAAACAACTTTATATTATTACACTGTTAACTATATAACAAATAATAAATATGTATTATCATGGGAATTAACTAATAACCTTTACACACTCCTGATAAACCTTAAATATACCAGCGCACATTGAATCATCGTGGTCACCTTTTAAAAAACGCTCCGAAAACCATGAATTAAAACAATCATCATATTTTTTTTTAAGGTCTGTACACTCTTCGCCGATGCTATTCATGTTAAATAACCAGCGTAAATTGTAAAGCCTTTGTGTTTGTTCACAAAATTAAATATTTCGCAACTTTACTTTGAAATTTGAATATCGAAATTTTATGTTGACAGTTGACACACCGTTGTTGACATTTATTGTGACAGCGGCGTGCCGAGCAGATAGAAATAGTATAGATAAACAAGCGTAAAATGCGATCGTCTAAGTTAAAAAGATGGCTAATGTATATATATATATATATATGCTAATAGCTCTCTGACTCTTAGTTGTCATTAATGTCTTCTCCCTACGCGGAGACCAAAAATCGATGGAGAACGGAAGGCACAACTGAATAGTGTAGTGAAATGAGAACTTAAGATGATTTTTATATATATATATGCTAATGGCTCTCTGACTCTTAGTTGTCATTAATGTCTTCTCCCTATATATATATATATCCCTATATATATAAGGTCTGTACACTCTTCGCCGATGCTATTCATGTTAAATAACCAGCGTAAATTGTAAAGCCTTTGTGTTTGTTCACAAAATTAAATATTTCGCAACTTTACTTTGAAATTTGAATATCGAAATTTTATGTTGACAGTTGACACACCGTTGTTGACATTTATTGTGACAGCGGCGTGCCGAGCAGATAGAAATAGTATAGATAAACAAGCGTAAAATGCGATCGTCTAAGTTAAAAAGATGGCTAATGTATATATATATATATATATGCTAATAGCTCTCTGACTCTTAGTTGTCATTAATGTCTTCTCCCTACGCGGAGACCAAAAATCGATGGAGAACGGAAGGCACAACTGAATAGTGTAGTGAAATGAGAAATTAAGATGATTTTTTTTTTTGGAGGGACCTACTACTGATTGCCGGCGCCTGTCCAGCCTTAACAGTTCGAGTGACTACGAAAGAAGTTTTGTCTTCAGGTTTAGGGAGACGATAGGGGGACAGACCCCCCTCTTTTCCCGCAGATGGGAAGAGACAAACCGGAATTTTATTGTGGGCGCTACCCTATGGTGATTATTATTGGGACCGAAAAGGGGGGAAAAGGTTCCCCTCCCCACACTAGTGGGACGGCGCGCGCACGATGCCGTTTAATTTGCGGTGTAGTGGATAAGGATAATACTTTAGCTGAATGTAAACGCTTACAGCTACACACGTACAGCTTTATGACGGCAACTGGCCCCCTTGGAGAATAGACAAGTAAGATGTGAACACACTGCTATCTTTGTCTATCTAATCTCACATGCGCATTGCGCAGAGAAATGAATGTCAAGAAAGAAAGAGAGTGAACCACACTTACTGTCTTTGTCGACTCACACGGCCGTGTTTCTTCTTGCTTCTCTTCTCTATCTAAGCTATCCTTGTAGTAGAGTCACGATTTTCGTATTGATAAATGATGTTTAAACTTCAAAGAACAGTAATTGGCGTATTAGTGCCACAATAACTAGTGGTTGCGTGGTGCACATATATTTTCGTATAATGTTTTTTCGTAAATTAATATTTACTTTTAATAGATTATAAATTTCAATATTTATCGAATTAAAATTATAATATTAATTTCAATGCAAGAGAGATGTTGCATTAAAAGTATGTAGGAAATTTCTGTATGAATCGTGAAACAAATTTACCTATAAAATTCTAGTTTATCATGGAGCAACTTATGAGGGAGTGAACATCGTTACAAATAGACAAATGCAATAAAAATCATTTAGGTTCCATTTAAAATTAGGGGATATACTGGAACAAATGTTTCTTTTTTATAACATTTGATGTCCAGGCTATAGATAATAAGCATTCCCTCTTTACATTGTTTTCCTTGCGTGGTTATTATTGACAGGTGAATTTTATTACTTTTTAATTTTTTGAAGTATTTTTAAAGTTTACTTAAACCTTTTTGTGTGTATAAAATAGAACTACTACGTATTATAATTTCATAGATTTCTCTTTTTTTTATAGAATAGGGACGACAAACGTTAAATCAGATCCCTTTTACGACTACCGACGCCCATAAACATCCACAGAATCACTATGCCAATGCGTTGCCCTCCTTTCCCCCCTATGGGCCATCGCCTACTCACAAACCGCACGAAACGCGACACTGAAGAGATCGCTTTACCTCGTTATTATGTGGGCGAGAGGTACCTCCTCGGTCGTGCGGACCCAATTCCGTGGCATAGCATGATGTAGTGTCAAGCACTATGCATGGCATCACCTCCTCCTCTGTAGCATGTCACTACCTCTACCTGAATATACAGATATATAAACAACAGAGAAAATTAAAATGAATAAAGAAATGATTATTTCTAAAGAACTGAAGAAATGAAAGATGTTAACATTCCTTGAAACACAGAATAATGATATTGACAAAGTAGGCAGCATAGCCTCTAGTTTTAGCCTATCCCAATGTAAACGAAAAAACAAAATAAAAAGACACTTGTTTTGAAACTTTTACTTGCCATTTTGAAAATTTTAGGTTATGCCATACGTCTGTGATTAATGAACCCTGTATTCGGTTTTAATATTCTGTTTTAAAAGTCGCCCTTATTTATAAATATTGAATTGTAAGATGAGTGATATACTTAAGGACGGTCGTTTTACAAAATATTTAAATGACCCTCGATATAAACAAATTCCGAAACATGAGAGGAAAGTTAAAGTTGATAAAAGATTTCAATCTATGTTTAATGATGGTAAATTTAAAGTTAAATATAGTGTAGATAAACGTGGAAGACCCATTAATGAAACTTCTACAGAAAACTTGCGTAAATATTACGAGTTGGATGAGTCCGAAGATACTTCCAATGATTCTTACAATGAAGAAGATAAACATGATGATGAAAGTGAAATTAACCTGTCTCAAGAGGGTCACATTGAACCAGGTCGTTTTGTAAAACGAGTTGACACTGAAGCTAAAATAAAAGAATCAGCAAAGTTTCAAAACGATAAACTGATTAATGGAGAGTTGGACTCTAAGACAAAAAAGAGATTGCTTGATTTAGACATTGATTATGCTCGAGGCGAAGGTACATTATATGTAATACAGGATCATAATGTTGTATAGATTTATATCATATATAGATTATAGGCTAAAGAGAAATCGGAGATAGTTTGTGACTAGCAATGTCTGTTAACACACATATTTTCTTACAAAAGGCTGCTACGAATGTACAAACAGTACAAAACGCAACAGTGTAGCCATCATTTAAGATTACTCATGTGAGCAAGAATGTGTGCTACATCTTCCAAATTTTTTGTTATTTGTGTTATTCTTTTTGATCTGGTCTAGATGTCAGTATATGTACCCTACATACATAATAGCACAATTGAAGATTTTAAATAATAAGTTGATCTTCCAAACAGGTATAGTAAGTCAACACAATCACAAATGACACAAAATACCTATCCTGTGTATGAGAGATATTTAATTTCTACTTAGGTGAAAGGTAGCAATAGCATAATGAATGTGTTACATTACATATATCTCTATTTGCTATTGTATGTATCTCACAAATAAAACAGACAAAATATGTCTAGATACTGAGGCAAGTGATTGATCTGGCTGGACGTTAGATTTATAGAAGATACAAAAATATAATAAAACACTATGTTTAATGTTGTAATACAATGATACAAACTAACAGATTTTTACTGGAATTGAGCCAATTAAATGTATAAAAAAAGAATTTACATTCATAAGCTCACACTGAACGAAGAGCAAAGTATGATCAAAAAATAAATCATTTATTAATTGCATACAAATGGCTTAAGGATGTAATAAAAAATAAAAGAAATAATTATTGTTAACATCATAGTACTACAGGCCAACATAAAGTTTGTTATGTTCATTTATTGTGGTTCCATTTCTTTTTTTTGTGAAGATCAAATCTGGCCAGGAAAATGACAATATGTCCTGTATCTACCCAAGGGACTGAATACTTTGCACCTATAATCCATACCTCTCCACTTGTGTTTAATTTGTTAGATAATAATAATGGAATTATTGATTCATGTTACCATGGCTCATAGCAATTAGTTATTACATACGTGACAATAGACTAACTACTATTTCAATTTATTATATCATACTGAATGCTTCTTTAATTGCCTAATTTAGTTAAATTTGCAATTCAGGTATGTGATCTGCATAGCCAGTACAATAAACCTCATAAATTTATTTTTTGATGTTATCTAGGAGTACTAGTCACTGATTCTTCGAGTGATGAAGAAAGCAGTGAGGCAGAGGACGAAAGTGAACTAGAACATGAGTGGGGAGAGCTTGATGCAGATGCAGAAACTACAGAGGAATCGACAAAAAGGTATTTTTTCTAAGACAGGAAGATTTTAACATATTTTATAACAAACAGCTGCCTGCAATTTTACTCGTGTAGCTCTGGCCCTATCCACCAAGGTATATAATAGTAATGATATCTGTGGACTTGTCACACCACTTTAGCCTGGTCCTGTCGTAAGTACTGTAAGGACTTGTGTTACAGGTGCTAGACAATGGAAATATGTTTAAAATATTTAAGAAAGATTGTTATTATAGAAATACATATATAAACGTTGTGTTTTTCGAACTCTCAACAACGGAAACGCACATACAAACTGCCATGGTACCAACTGAGCCCGTTGTTCGTCAAATCGGCTGGTATAGCATGAAAGTTAATCCAAATAGTTTTTCGAATCTTGTAGTTCCACAGATTAGGGTATTCGAACTAACAAAAAAAATATTTTACACTATATATAAATGGTAGTACCTGCTGTTCTGGTTATATTTCATATAGGCTCAAGGATTATAACAACTTTTTATAAAATGTTTGTGATTCTACATTAAATATTACTACCATTGTTATTTATTTACAAATGCGTCACAGAGCCGGTCAGCCGCCTCGTCCACCCCTATCTCCGACAGCGACGGGAGGCTCCAATAGCCCACGATCGTGGCCTCCTCTGCCAGTTCCCGGTTGACCTTAGTGAGCGCCGAACGCGGAAACCATCTTTACCCCCTTCCAGACGATGCGATTTCCGGCGATGGTCCAAGAGTGTCTCCACCTCCGTGCGATGGCTGGCGTGGCGAACGTGACGTCCACCACAACCACCTGACCAACGCACGCACGTCTGGACTGTCATTGTTGAGCAGGGACAGTCCGGCACCCCACCATGGTTCTAGCCTTGTCGTGGAGCAGCCTGGGGTGAACCCAGGCGAAGCCAATTGAACCGAGGGGGATCTTTGCACCCCTCTTATAAGAAGAGGGGGCTTAAAGATCAGATGGAGGAATCGCTCTCGGCACCCCTCCTATAAGAAGAGAGGACCTAAGTGCAACAGGGGGTGGAGCTTTTGCGCACGGGGCAGGGGGCGAGGATGGGAACCTCACCCCAATGCACTGTCCCAAAGTCGGTGGGGTTATCATGTAGTGCTGGGCAACCCCATCTGTGGAGGTGGAGTTGGTCCATTAGGGGGCTGACTAGTCTTCGAGGTGCCCTGATGATTGTTGTTCTGGGGCACCTCACCAAGGGCGGCACTGATGACACTCGCGGTGGTTTTTGTGGATATTCGCCACTATCATGTGCCGCGAGTCCCACACACCACTGGACCCCACCTAGGGCCGGTGAAGACGCGTAAATGCGTTTCTCCGCGTCAACAAAAAAAAGGGACAGTCCGGCAGCTACCGCCCACATCTCGACCTGCCTCCCTTTCGGGTTCGTTACAGGTTTACCCCAAGCTGTGGACTTGGCATTGAGGTCCCCGGCTACGAACACCAGGAAGGAGGGGGGGGGCAAGCAGCCCTACCAGCGGCCCCAGGACATCCAAAATGCAACATTGTCATGGTCATACACAAGTTACGCATGGCTGCAGTCTTACGGTGGTGTCCTCTTGCTAAATATAATAACATTATGCATACCGTTTGATGTTACATGCCACTTATCCATAATGCAAAAGATTTCAAAATCATTCATTTATGAAAATATATTTTTTAGGATAGCAATCTGTAACATGGACTGGGATAACATCAAAGCAACAGATCTCATGGTGCTCTTAAGCTCATTCCTACCACCCGGAGGTGTAATACATCATGTTAAGGTTATTTTTTTATATTTGATTGCTGTAACATTTTCTTCAAAGGACATTGTAAATTTTTTAGTACCTATTTTTTATTCTAGATTTTGTAAATATAGGCCAATCTAAGAAACTAGTTTGAACAGTTTTGATGTTTTCGTTGTCATCTTGCTGCTTGCTTTACGTCATCAATGGTATAAGATAGCTTTGCCTATATTTTATCGATTTTTGGTAAATGTCATATATGTCATGTTAAATTATCAAAACCAACTCAACTTCTTAAAAAAAAAGTCATAGCTATCAATAATACAATAAAAGCATATGATTAATACTATAATGTTGTGTTAACTGATATTAATTACAAATAAATGGCGTGTTGTTTGGTTTGCTATTATAACTTGTCATTTTTGGCATTTGCTAAATTCACATACAAAACGATAAAATATAGGCAAAGGCATCAGCCTTTTATTAATAGCTATCAAGCTATCTTTATGCCAGTTATGACGTAATCCAACCTAAACTATCGAACATTTTTAATATTTAATAAAAAAGAAACGACAACGAAAAATATTTTAAATTAGTTTCGTATATCTGCGAAATGTAGAATAAAAAATTGATGTTAAAAAATTGCACAATTCCCATTAGTACTTTATGTATCAAGGAAATGCTATTCGTATGATACAAAGTAAATTATGCTTCTAAAGTGAAAGTTAAGCAAGGGACATAAGCAAAGCTCTATCCCCATTACGCTCCTCATATTTTTATATGGCACACCTTGAAACATATCCTATGGAGACACCAAATATAGCAATACAGGAAAAAAATGTGCTTTTCTAAACAGTGTGGTTACACTACTACTATTAATGTTTTTAGATTTATCCATCAGAGTATGGTTTGAAGAGAATGCAAGAGGAGGAAATACGAGGTCCCATCGAGTTGACAGACGACAGACAGCATGACAGTGGCTTGTCTGATGATGGGGGAAATGAAGAAGGTATGAAAGGAAATCTTGTTTTATGATTATTTTAATAATATTAATTAGTAATTATAGTTTTAAAGATACACATATTGTTATCTTCAAAACTATACAAAAAAACTGCAAGTATCAGCGAGTGGAAAGCACTGCTTAAGGAAATCATGGGTTTTAAGTCTTACAGACATGTTTCACACGATCTTACTCTCTTATAATACACATAATTTTTGGTGATGCGTTGCCTTTTTGCATCCCATTCCTCCAATAGGCCACCGTTTACTCACTATCCACATATCATGAGACGGAACTACCTACTCATCAAATTTTTACGGGGTCATGTGTTGTAATGTCCAGGATCTTCATACCATATGGAGAAGCTGCGCCGTTACCAGCTGAACCGTTTGCGCTACTACTACGCGGTGGTGCAGTGTGACAGCGTCTCCACGGCAGACAAACTGTACGCAGAGTGCGATGGGCTCGAGTACGAGAGCAGCGCTACTAAACTAGATCTGCGCTTCATACCCGACGACGTGGAGTTTGACCAGGTATACGCTCCGTTTGTCTTGTCACTGATAGATTTCCGGATTCCCAACAACGGCCGCTCTCGCAGCGGTTTCTAGTCTGTAAAAGTAAGCGGCTTGTAGTCTGTTCAAAGTATCCGCTGAGTCCGACACGCCCAGGCCCGGATGGACGGTGCATAAAGCATTTTCCCTGCGCTAAAAAAAGAAGAAAAGCTACGTATCACATGGAGAAGCTGCGCCGCTATCAGCTGAACCTCCTGCGCTACTACTACGCAGCGGTGCAGTGCGACCTCTCCGTCTATGGGCTTCTTTTTGGTAACCATCAACGTCCGTAAGCATGCGTGCAATTATTATGCCGATGTGTTGTTCTACTTTTCTCGTCCCTTCCAATCGGCCATCGGAAATACTACAGTACAATTCTTCAGCACCTCAACTCCTTTTGCTGTAGAATCATAGGACCGAGATACCTTTAAAGTATAGATTGTTTAAAGTTATTCATTAAAATCAAACTACTTTCACGGATTTTAGCGCGGTTTATTAATTATTTAGCTAACTATAAAGCTTCTGAAATGACGGGCAAGTTAAATAGTTAATAAACCGCGATAAAGTCCGTAAAAATAGTTTTATTGTAATCATTGAAGAATAAATAAAACTTAAATCTTCCGTTTTGTTTCAGGAGCCGAGGGAAGTGTGCGAGAAATTACCCGACCTGACCAAATACAAGCCGCGTCTGTTTACAACCACAGCACTTCAGCAGGCCAAAGTCGACCTCACATGGGACACCACCAACCCCAACAGGACAGAGGCTATCCGCGGTGCAAACACCGGCAACATAGATGATTTGGACCTCAAGGAGTACTTGGCTTCCAGTAGTGAAGGTGAGACCTAGTATGGTGGCACTGCTGCTTTGCAGCTGAACTGGGATACTTAATATGAGGTACCGCCACTGCTGGTTTACAGGTGAATCAGGATACCTAGTATGAGGTGTCGCCACTGTTAATTTACAGCTGGACCGGGAAACCAAGTATGACGTGGTGCCACTGCTACTTTACAGCTGGACCGGGAGACCTAGTACGAGCTGGCGACACTGCTAATTTACAGCTGGACTGGGATACGTAGTATGAAGTGGCGCCACTGCTACTTTACAGCTTGACCGGGAGACCTGGTATGAGATGTCCCCACTGCTGCGTTACATCTGAACCGAGATACCTAGTATGAGGTGGCACTACTGCTGCTTTACAGCTGAACTGCGACATTCAGTATGAGGTGGTGCCACTACTGTTTTGCAGCTCAAATACGAAATTCAATGTGAGCTGGCGCCACTGCTGCTTTAGAGCCGAATCTGTCTGGAGAGAGCCATAGCACATACACTGGTGACTAGTGACTTTCCTATGGACTTTTCAATAGAATTGTTTTTTAAGCAGGCCGACACATTTTTGCCGCCTAATTTTCACCAACAGTTTTTATTATATGACTAACTTTCTGAAAACATTTACAGAAGATGAACCAGAGGGAACAGTAGAACCAGAATCGGAAGAGGAGACCAAGGACCCCATACAAAAATACAAAATTTTACTAGAAGATATAGAAAAGAAAGAAGAAAAGAAGAAGAACAAGGATATGGAAATGGAGATAAGCTGGGGCGTGGGAATTAAAGACAAAGCCGAGGAATTAGTTAAGAAAAAGATAAATGAAGGTATGAAAACACAGATGTAGCTTATAGGAAAGAACCATTAATGTATAGCCAACATCAATGTTTGCACCTCGGATGTAACACACTCTCAATGTTAGGTTTCCATAAGTTACGTGAGGTATTTAAGGAGGATGGTGATCGAGGCCAACTCACGAAATCTCATTTTTAGGTGCTTTTCCATCCAACAATTACATTTGGCCCATAGTTGTAGGATTTGTACCAGCATGAGAATTGCGAGCTAATATTAGATCCAGCTGGTGTAAGCAAACAACGATGGCTTAATCACGAGATTAAAGGATTAGTTTTCACTAATGTAGGCATTTGTGTTCTGAGTGTTTATTTACTTGCACGTACATTTTTCCCCATAATAATTACATTATTCTGAATTATAATTACGAAACCAAATCTGTAATTAACGTACTTAAAAACCATTTCAAATTAAATTTAATTTTATACATTCTAGATAACAAAACATTGACGCCGTTTGAGAAAATTGTGCAAAAGCGGAAAGAAAAGAAGAAGCAAAAGAAATTAAAAAAGAAACAGGATTTGAATGAGGAAAAAGACGGTAATGAGGAGAACTCATCAGATGATGTGCCATCAGATATAGACATGAACGATCCATACTTTGCAGAAGAATTTAATAAACCGGAATTCAAGATTAAGAAGTTAGAGAATAAAAAGAAACTTGCACATGATACTTCGGAAAGTGATGAAGAAGCAGACAAGAAGAAAGCAGAATTAGAACTACTGTTAGATGAAGATGATGGCAAAGAACATTTCAGTCTTAAAAAAATACAAGACGCTGAGAATATAAGTAAGAAATCCAAAAGGAAAAAGAAATTGCGTGAAAAAATGAATGAACAGAAACAAAGTGTGGTGGACTTCGAAATGAATATGAATGATGATAGATTCACCGCTTTGTACGAATCCCACCACTTCAACATTGATCCTAGCGATCCCAACTTCAAAAAGACAAAGAATATGGAGAAACTGATACAGGAGAAATTGAAAAGGAGACCCTTAGATGTACCAGATTCTGTATCAATACCAAAAAAATCGAAACAAGATATTGAACTTGATATATTAGTAAAAAACATAAAGAGGAAATCTAAGAATAATAGATAGTTAAAATAAATGTTTTGTTTTGTTGTAAGCATTACAGGTATAGTCGCAGAGGTCTCATGTGAGCAAGTGGTATCAGTGTAACATTGCAGACAAATCACCTAGCAACCATTTATATTATGCCCCTATTGTATATGTAGAGGTAATATGGATTGAGAAGGGAAGCCAGCCGCGTCCGTCTATGCCGAAGGAGACAGTAAATAAAAAAAATACACACTGTCTCTCTTTCTTTATTCGTTTCTCTGCGTAATGCGCATGTGAGATTACATAGACAAACATAGTACTGCATTCTTATTTTCCTTCTGCATTTATCAAGACGGCCAGTCGCCGTCGGGGTGACTATGGCATCCCTTCTTTATCTATATAGAGATACTCTATGGCTGAACTAATCTACAAAGTTGAACTATTAGCGCAGCGGTAACATAAACAACCTTGCCGCACCCGCTACACTAGAGGGCGAGGGTGGATATAAAAAAGTTGAGTATCAGCTACGGCCATATAAATAATATCTTTATGGAATCAGCTATCCTCTTCGGTATTTCCGGACCGATACGACTTAGAGACCTTCAAGAAAAGAGCCTACTTATCTCCAAAAAGCCTGCAACGCACCTGCGAGACCTCTGGTGTTGCATATATTAGTGGGCGTTGGTGATCACTTACTAACAAGTGTCACAACTGGTCGGCTTAGTTAAATACGTCGAAAGGACGTTGTATTGTATCAGTCCATTCCTAATAGCGTCCCATATAAGGGAACTGGACGCATTAACGATATCCGGGCTTGCCGCAGAGTCACCCCAGAACAAAGCTCGCACTGATAATGAGCGCACTCACATAATTGCATCGACGGTGGATCGACCGCGTTGGAAGCTAAGATGTCACACAAGTGGCCCCTACTTCTGTGATATCTTAAGTGTGCATGTGTCAAGTGTCTATCAAGACAACAGGCGATGATTATCTCAAACGGATTTTTCATTTTGTCCAATAAGCAAATGGAACGGAACACTGCAGGGGAATCTGGGGGTCTTTTGCTCTTTTAAAATGAGAACCAGTATCGCTTTCCTTCAAGCTGTTGGAAATATGCTGGTGTTATTGCAATTCATGTTAAAATAAAGGGACTTCTGGGGATAAGGGGACTATTAGGTTTAGTCGGTCTCTCCACATTCACAATCATGAACAAACTAAAAATAGTACCAGAAACAAACAATGGAATCAATACAGTTTTTAATAAGGGTTGGTAAAAAGTGAGGGAACGAAGTCTTATCCTTGCAGTTGTCTGAGACGGGGAGCAACCAGAAGGTATCATTTCTGTCTTATTATAAATTAATCCTCTAAGCAGCAGACTGATTGTTCTTCAATCCTCAACGTCAATTTTCATTCAAGATTATGGTGACATCATATATTCGTATTAAATCTCAATTTAATAAAAAAAAAAGGAGTCGAGATCCTTCTATATTAAATATAATTGTTCGTGACATATTTGATATATTTTATATTCCGGCGGGAAGGAAAAACTATTTAATTATCATTTGGTGATGGCAGATAGCGTCAGACATCATTCAGTCTTCAACGTCTACCGAAAGAAAAAAAGTGTCCTTGCTTCGACACCGAACACACCCTCCGTCTCCGAACAGTCAAAGAGATATCTTCTTTACAAATGTTTAAGTAGGAAAATGTAATTGCTACAGTGTCGAGTCATGTATAAAAAAGCTGCCCCCTAGAACCGTTGACGCTAGACCCCAGGCGCGGCCCCGAATTCCATCAGGGCCTGGTGCAGTGTTACGAAAACACATACACCTCACTGCCGGGATCAACTGTTGGCTAGTTACAGCATTCCCTCGGACCATACTAATCCTGTTGGGGAAACTGGGCGGCTTGATTGAGAATAGCGTGTCAATTACCTGGAAGTATCAATCTAGAATCCTTTTATATGCTTCCTTCTCAAAATTATGTCTACCTAATTGCAATTGCCCGATGTAGACATTAGTCTACGACTTCGAGAATATCACCATCGACGTTAGAAGGATTCAGTTGGGTTTGGCAGCATTCCGGAAGGATCGTCACATTCTCACGTCCCCTATACTGTAGAGCTTAAAGACTAAAGTCTTCAACCAATGCGTTCTTCACGTGACGACCTACGGGGCAGAAACATTGCCTCTTAATTTAGGACTGGTCCGTAAGTTTCTCTGTCTGACAGAATTCGTAACGAAGTCATAAGACAGAGAAATAAAGTATCCGATATCACGCTACGAATAGGCTCGCTGAAGTGGCAATGGGCTGGTCACATACTTAGACGAACAGATGGCAGTAAGGTTCTGAAGTAGAGGCCGCGTTTAGGAAAACGAAGTGGTGTTGGTAGACCGTTCATCAGGTAGGATGACGATCTCCGTGCAGTAGCCGGTCCGGGATGGATGCAAGTAGCAGGAGATCGGTCGTCTTGGCGTTCATTGAGAGAGGCCCATGTCCAACCCACCATAGTTCAAGCCTTTGCGTGGCGGTGGGGCTCAGTAGCCTGGGGTGAACCGAGACACCTTGGGCGAAGCCAATTGAACCGAGGAGGTGCCGCCTCACCCCAATGCAGTCCCAAAGTCGGTGGGCTTGTCATGTGGTGCGGACAACCCTATCTGTAGAGGTGGCGTCGATCCCTTCGGGGGCTGACTTGCCGTCGAGGTTCCCCGATGATTGCTGTTCCGGGGCACCTCACCAAAAGCGGCTCTGGTGGCACTCGCGGTGGTCTTTGTGGGTACAGTAATACCCCGCTTTACACGAGGGATACGTACCAAAAAAATCGTGTTAACTGAAATTCGCGTATAACGAGGTATATGATTAAACATAGTCAAAAATTATTACAAAAAAAAATTCAAATCATTTTAATCAATCACTTTATTCTAGGAACACTTTATACAATACATACATTTTTTAAGGAAAAATACATCCATTGTCTTTTGAGTAACGTTTTGTTTACGTTCTTGTAAAATACGTTCACACCCAACACCGTTTTTAATTGTTTGACAGATGGTCAAGACAAGATCATCATTATAGTCTACACTCTGCAATATGTCCGAACCTGAATAAGTTTTTGAAAATGCATTTCGTATTCCCCCTACATATAAAACTTTCTCTTCTAATTGTTCTTCCTCATCGTAGATAGGACTATTCTGTAACTTTTTTTCAGGAATTTTCGTCTAATGAACTCTTAAAACTTGTCTGGAAACTCAGCTGCAGCTTGTATGTCAGCGCTGGCCGCCTCGCCTGTTATGTGGATATTGTGAAGATTAGAACGCTGCTTGAACCGATGGAACCAGCTTCTGCTGGCAGCAAAAGTCGGAGTGAAAGATTTCGTTTTTACGCATATCAGATCTTGACTTAGTGGTGTGTTCTTCTTCAAATCTTCGATCCAGACTGACAGCAATTTCTCCATTTTTTCTAAGATAGATGATCTCGAACGAGAAAATTTTGTTGCACTTGTAGATGTGGAACTTTTCCAGGTGATTTTTATTTTTTCCCGATTTTTTTATAAATCGTTCTCACAGTCGATTCTGAGAGTCCAATATCTCTCCTAACAATTGTTGCTTTGCCTCCGTTTTCCATTCTTCTTAACACTTTCATCTTCAATTCCAAAGTGACGCTTTTACGCTCTTTTTTCTTCACAGGCGGCATTTTTAACGTAGGTTTAAATTATGTATGTATCTTCAATAAATGTTAAAACACAACTGCCAGTCGACCGAACTAACATCACTGAACAAATCAACAAACGAAACGATCGAGGAAATCCTCGTAGAATAAAGTCGACGGACTGGGAATTCCCGATTCTTCAAAGAGAATATACACAGAAAGCGGGGATCCCGTGACCATAGAGAAGTTGATGACTCCATTATATTTATTGTTACACACTCTTTCGCGTAATTCGAGGTATTTGAGCGCGAAATTTGCAATTCGTATTAAAGTGAAACCGTGTATAACGGGGTCGCATAAAGCGGGGTATTACTGTATTCGGCACTATATAATGTGCCAATGTGCCGCGAGCCCCACACGCCACTGGACC
>JAFELO010000041.1:100509-115686 GCA_017140195.1 Eumaeus atala | reverse complement strand
AGGGCTAGGTAGGCACTTGCGAATGTAATGGGTCGACACCTATCCTAGTAGTCCTTGTTGTCGACCAGGGACCGATTCGGAGACATGTAACAGTCCACTATAGCTAATGGGTCACATTGTACGGCTACAAACCATGCCCCCTTTAGGATAACGTGGAAGAAATTTAGAAGAAAGAATAACGTGGAACGCTATCAAATCCTGCGGCCCGTCTAGTATACAGCAACTGTGCCCCTAATGTCGCTAAGCCGGCGAGGATGGTCCGGAACGTGATTAGTTTCCGTCAATATTGCGAGCCCTATGGACCACTCCTAGCAGGTACTACAGAGTTATTTGGGGTTCAGAGTTATTTTTTTAGAGATAGACCATAGATATATGACGGCGACTCTCGCGGAATATAAAAGGAAGATTAGAAAGCAAGATTATTCGGTCACTCAAATCTCGCATGCGTATTGAGCGGAGCGAAATAAATGAAAAAGAGTGACAGAGAGTGTACTACATTTGCCGTCTCTTTCGACCTAGCGGGCCGCGTTTTAGGCTGGCTTCACTTTTCTATCTATATTATCCCTATTTTTCTTAAACTACGTTGTCCATTAGTGTAGTCAGGCTTTAGTGCACCCAAGCAATTAGAATCTATCTAGAAGTCAAAGAAAATAATAAAATATGAAACTGTAGCAATCTTAAAAGTAGAAATAAGGTACTTCCCAATACCATCCGGAGTATGGGAATTGTTAGACCGGTTCATAGGAAGAACATTTTAAAACATTAATATATAATAGTGACTATCGAATAAGTCCAATATAATATTTGAAAAAAATATATGGCAACATGAGCAATGTGAATACGGTACTACCGTCAAGTACTCGTTGTTTAGTTAGCGTGAATTGTCAATGTAATTAAAGTAATAATTTTACTAAGAATAACTACTCGGGCTGTTTGGCGTATCAGTCATATATCAGGCAGTCCGCATTGCTCGCATATTTCATGTAAAAGTATCCACACTATAAAAACTAAAAGTAGTGACTGCGTACAGAATAAGATTGTTGCTGTGTGGTATGTAAAAGATGTATATTTGTGTACTTCATACTTTTAATTACCAATGATTTGGAAGCGTTCATTGCTTAAAATATTTAAAGACCAGACAGAACTCGATGGCAAGCCTTCAAATGGGAACTGGATTGTTAGACTGATGTATACACTGAAACCTTCTTCAGGAATAGCTCTACAATGGTGAAAACCATTCAGTAGATTTAAATATATGAACCGCATACTGTCGGGCAGCATTTGATGACTTTGTTTTATAACAAATTAATTAGTATATTATATATTGCTGTCCTTCATATTATTCCCACTTTTGGGTTCCCCGGACTCAAAAATTGACATCTTCATATAAGAATTATAAGTGTATAATTAGCTAAGACACTCCTTCAAGAGCAATGATTAATTCTTGTTTTGTTGTGTACCTGATGGTCTGGTATTATGTTAATTTTTTTCCAGATTTTAAAGTGAATTGCTGTAGGTCCAATATGGACGATGAAGATGCACCTGCCGCAAGTTAGTTATATCCTTATTTTTTAATATTTTTCATAATAATATTGAGACGATATTTTGTACAATTAACATATCTAAAGGATTGGCAATTTGCAAACTATAAAATGTTTTTCATCTTTACCAAACATCCCTTGTCTTGGGCCAACATAAATTCTCAGTGCTAAAATGCAGATGCAAGTATTGTTACAAAATAAAAGTGGAACGATGTCCAATATGATATTATTTTGGTTATATCTCTAGTTACCCAAGTCTTGTTAACAACATCTATGGTTTTTTTACCTTATTTAAACCTCTTTGTGTTATAGCAATATTTATAAGTTATGTTTGGTAAATAGTTTATAACATTGGATACCTTTACATTTCAGGTGGTTCATTAAAAAAAACCCTAAAGTTTGTAATAATGTTGACAGTTTAAGAAACCTACATAGGGAAGATATGTATAAAATCTACTAGCTGTAACTTTTCATAAGTTTTATGAAAGTTGCCGCTAGCTTTAATTTTGTCAGGCAATACACAACCCACAAGCTCAATGTACATTTATTAGTTGTAAAATGTACTTACAAAGAAATTTAATGTCTAATAGTTATTCTAAATTTTAGGTCATAATAATACTGTTAATAATATAAGAAAAAAATATTCTAAGTGTTTGTATGAAGAATTTTAGAGCTTCATAGCAGTACCTCCTAGAAAAAAGTCATGATTAAATAATATTCTGGTATATATCATTTGTAAGATAAGCGAAAATAAAATGGGGGGGGGGGGGTAGTATGAAATCAATTTTTTCATAAAAAATTTCTAAGTCCCCGTCTCATAGTGCCCCTATTGCTACACCTCAACCAAAACTAGTACTAACATTTTTGTTTTACCATCATCATCAACCGGAAGAGGTCCACTGCTGGACATAACACCTCTCCCAACAGAGCGCCACAGATCACTTGTATTCAGCGGCTCCCCACCACCTTAACCAAGTCGTCAGTCCATTGGGTAGGCGGCCGTCCCACATTCCGTCTGCCGGTGCGGGGCTGCCACTCGAGAACCTTCCTTCTCCAATGGTCTCTTGCGAATTTCAGAATTTCGGACCATATCTCGCAGAGAAGTACCAAGCATAACACGCTGAGTGAGTCTGAGCCTGTTTAAGATTGGTCTTGGTTCATATATATGTCATCACCAGTAACACACACTGGTCGAACCAAGAACATATTTGACTTAAGGCACTGGTGTTTTGTACGAAAAGATCTTCCCAAGCCTCCTGAACGATGCCGGCATCCTAGTTGTATTCGGTGTTTTACCATAATATTCTACATCTAAATTACTTAAATATACATATAAATATACGTATGTATGTTTTAGGACCTGTAGAAGAAAAACTAAAAGTTCGTAATACTAGTGACAATTGGAGATCGCGAAATTATGGAAGTCAAGGTAACTTTTCAATTATTTAATTTCTTTTCAGAATACGCACTACATTGTTATTTGTTACATAATCCACAGACCTTAAATATAAATAGTAACATCATATTTTTAATAAGTATATTTGTAACAATATGTTAATAAGTTTTTCTTATTTTTAAGTTTTATATAATGAAGAACTAGGTTTACACAATATACTGTGTATTTACTTCAATAAATTGTATTTAAATTACAATAGATGAAGTTACGAACGTGAAGTGTGATTAATGTCAAAATGTGTGACTTGTCAATTGTGTGCAGTGTACACAGTACTTACTGATCTGAAGTATTTAAGTGTTATCTGTACTGCTGTATCGTCTAATATCGTTAGTTTAATCCATTAATTTATATATCTTTATTAATTAATTATTTAATTATATTCTTGAAAGGGTTGAAATGTCTCCCATATGGGACTCTCGACACCAGTTTTTGACTGAAATTTACATTGTCTATATATTTCAAAATATTTAATATATTTCTCTTGGTTTTTTTTCGCTGTGCTTTAAAGTAGTGCAATATAGCCATTGTCGCAAATCGCTTATGGCAAAGTAATCCCCGCCTGGAATTTGAAATAAATCCCTCAGAATTTATATTTACTAGGCCCTCGGGCCTAGTTACATAAGTCATTTGTAAAATATATGACTCATGAAAAATTTGTTACTAGACAAGAAAAAATTGGTGGTTTGAACGGTACCGTTTCCGGCGCGTGGACGGTGACGTCATTAGTGTACGAGCAGTTAGTGTTGTCTACGGTACGTGATTCCCATGATTTATCGAGATTTTTACAAAGTAAAAAATATGTTTTTATGTTAATGGACAAAATAATGATAGAAACACGATATAGATGAACGTTTTTATCAAAAATACCAAGAGAAATCCGTCATAAAGAGGGGCGTAAAGTTAAGGAGAGACATGTTGTCTTATATCTTACATAATTACTTAATTATAGTAAAACTACTTTTACAGATTTTATCGTGTTTATTTAACTAGCCCGATGTTTCAGAAGCTTTACAGCAAGCATGGTCACGGGTAGACTGAGATGAAAGATATCCTGATGCCTTAGGGAACTGGCGTGAAGATGTGTTGTTGTTGTAAAACAAAACTTAAAGCACTAAATAGACTATATGCGGATCGCAAGAGTGAAATCTAGGGTGCGCTCTGCATAACAAACGGACACGCCGGACAGCCGTCTCGTCGTATTGTGATACTATCGTACACGTCTCGACTAGCCGCATATTCTATCGAAACAAGCCCTCATTGCATTATCAATGGCAAACTTCGATGCTAAATCGTCATTACATACCCCATGGAAGAGAAGAAAATAATAGACAGCCCTGACCTGACATCGTGTAACTTCTTTTTACTCTCTAGAAAAAAAAAACCCCATCATCATCATAGTCAGATTACGTCCACTACCTTGAGCGCCCCACGGGGAATTAACAATGCACAGATTTTTATATGGTATCATAAAATTTTTATACTTTCCTCTAGCATGATTAATGAGAAAAATTTAACATGCTTATAGTCCTACAAAAACGATTTTTAGGCATACGTTTAGAAATCTTCTGCGATGATAACAACACATCGTTACTCCAGTGCCCTTCTTTAGTCAAATGACGGTTTCTAGTCATCAACATGGATAATGCCAAAAAGGTAGTTCAGGAATATTTACATAAAATAAAAGTTACCCCAAAATCTCTTCCTCTTCATCTCCTAACACTTTAAGTGGTCATTAGACTGCCAGCCATTATTAATAATTGTGTTACAAATGTTACAAACGGCCATGTAGACAGTCGCTGTCAGTCTCGAGTAATGCCTGTGACGCCAGCGCTGGACGTGTCTTGCCGACTGTGGCTCACAAGTCACTGCTAATTGCGCTTATCCATGAATGCTATGACTTTTGTCACAGTTTCATGTACACTGCAAATTAGGAATGTTCAGGTACGAATAGTTAACACTAAAAATAATCATGAAAGTAATAGTAGACTTCTTTTAAAAAAAATATTTCATAGATTTGAAATAAAACTTAATTTACTCATGGCACACCTTACCCATCCCTAGCTGTCGGCTCTTTGCGACCGCGGCATGAGGAGCAACAACTTTAACGGACTTCGATTACCTAGTTTTGATTATTGTTTTTTTCTAATTAAATGAAAGTAATGAATACACATCTTTGTGCTATTTAACAAAACATCATTGTAATTTTAAATAATAGGAAAAGAAACACTGGCGTCTTAGTTTAGTATATTTGTTTTGCAATTAAAGAATGTCGTTTTCTTGTCGGCTATACACGACGGTGGCGTGTTGGGCACGATTTCGTTTGTCGTCTTTGCACGACCGTGGCGTTCAAAAGGTTATAATGGAGTGAGATAATAAGGAGAACAGAACCGCTGTGATTGCATTACACAAAGTAAGTGTGGAGTCAAATGCAATTTATAAAACACTCCACACACTTGGTATTAGCCAAATGTTTATGTACCGCGTTAATAATGAGACTTCCTCTGTTTGTGTTAGAGAAATACCTGGTCTTTCTACCACTAATGCCCACGTAAAAGGTGGTCAAAGCTGCACGGGAAAGAAATCCTGTCCGAAAGCAAAAGATTTTTTCACGAGAAATGAAGATAGCATCTGGAACCATGTCGCGTATTTTAAGAGATGACTTTTTAGTTGCAGCCCAGGAAGATACTCGCTAGTTATTTCTTAACTATCAGTTAAGAAATAACTAAAAAATTAAAGATGTCTGGTAAAATCGTAACAACTACCGAAGCGGTACGCAAAGGGAGGTCACAGAAAAAATTTGTTTACGAATGAATTTTTGCAAATGACCGCATTTATGCTCAAAGCTCCAAGGAAAATTCCCAGTTAGTCGACAGTATGCAACGTGACCACTATCCGACGTCAGTGATGATTTGCTAGGGTGTTATGAGGAAGTGACTGACTACTCCGAATAAGCCTGTTATATTTTAATTGTTTTACATTTGTGTATTAAACTAAAGCAATGTAAAAGTAACAAGTGTTATTTGCAACTGAAAATTTTTCTTTTCTCTGTTACAACAATTATGGTAAGACTATGTATATACAAAAACTATGTAAATACAAAGGGATGCCATATGACGGCTACTAAAAATCTTAGAGAATAAAGAAGGAAGATCTGAAAGCAGTCGCTAATTTCTATCTTTGTCTATCTACCCTCGCATTGTGCAGAGAAAAATGCAAAATGAATGAAAAATGGCGAGATAGAGTTGTAGTGTTACTACACTTGCTGTCCCTTTCCACTTAGACGGCTGCTGTTTTTTGTTTGACTGCCCTTCTCTTCTGTGTTATCTCTATGCGTCGGCTACGCTAACTTAAGTACGCATATCGGTAGATTCGAGACCTAGGAAACTACAAAATATATTAAAATTTAATATTTTAAACAGTCGAGTTTTTTTTACTGTATACCCGTTTGCCCACAAACGAGCGATTGGGGCATTTTGTCGACTACCGACGCCAATGGACATCCGCATTATTGTTATGCGAACTGTGATGAGCCTTCGGGGTGGAGCCTTTCTAAAAAAACAAAAATTGATTTAGAATTAGAAGAACCGTCGGGTTTGGAACTAGGATGAAGATTGACTCACTGGAATAGAGAGCCGGGCTACTTGCCAGGCGAGGTGCCGATTAGGCGGGGAAAGTGGATAGGTCAGCATTATGGGGTGCCAAAGGTATAACAGAACGCTATGCCCTTCCTTCCTCCTGCTCACAAACCGCACGTAACGTGGCAGCTTATCTGTCACTTTACAGCGGTGTCATGCGAGCAAGAGGTGCTTCAAAGGCCGTGCCGGCCCAACTCGCCTGCAACGAAGCATGGCACTACCGAATACTAAAGTGTGCGATGTTTATGAAGTAGTTAATTTATGTTAATAGTTACATTTTTATTTCAGGTCCCTCAACAAGACGCTTTAACGTCGGTGAGAACGTTGTTAATCGGCGAAGTCGATGTGGCATAGAAAATAAATTTCAGTCTTCTACTCGAGGTAAATTTTCATTGGAACTCATTATTTATTTCTCACTTTATATTATAAATTCTTATAATTCTAAACCAGTGAACACAATGGGCAAAAATTGGATGCATTTGGCCAAACACTGGGAAAGATGGAAAGAAATAGAGGAGGCTTTTGCCCATGGTGGGCCATTGTTAACTGGAATAAATAAAATAAAGCTATAATAATTGATACTTCATGAGTCACATTAGTAAAGTCATCATTGAAATGTCTTGATTGTAAAATGATAGCTTTTCTTGCAGTATAGGGGGATTAACGTATACATTGCCATTCAGCACCCCCCCCTCAATGGGCTACCGGCTACTCACAAACCGCACGAAACGCGACACCGCAGATGTCACCTTACGGTGGTATCAAACGAGCGAGAGGTACCTCCCCGGTCGTGCCGGTTCAATTCCTCTGCAATGCAACATGGCACTACCTCTTACTTTTATTAGCTATTTTTAGAGTTTCCTTTTTACTGAGACTCCGTTGTTCGTCCGTCGGTCCGTCTGTCACCAGGCTGTATCTCCAGAAACGTGATAGCCAGAGAGTTGATTTCCAGAGCTAATATATTTCCACAGCTAATATATTTCTGTTGCCGCTATAACAGCAAATGCTCGATATTTTGCTAGATAATTATAACGTTAACAGGTAGACATTTGAAATATTCACAGACAATATTTATTTATATATTGTCTTCAAAAATAAATAAATCACTTGAAATAAAATAAATACTTACGAACTTCTCTTTGTGGTGTGACGGTGCGGGTGTCGCCTGTTAAGACCGTTAGCTGCGTGGGGTCCTGGGTTCGATCCCCAGGTCGGGGACTGTTATTAAATGTTTCTCAAATTATTCTGAGCACGCATTACATTGTCCGGTATTGGAATGTGCCCCACGTGGCCATAGGCCTGCCACCTATGACGTCATGGGCCTCAGTACCTTGGCTAATCGTGGGTGAGCTAGTGTATCTACTGGACTTACGAGTTGTGGTTGTACTAGCACACCTCTGCCTACCTCTTCGGGGTTAACAGGCGTGAAGGTACTTAGGAACTTGGAAGCCTAGTACCGTAAGGACTTCTGTTACGGGTGTTAGACAACTGAAATATATAATTTTTTCTTACAATATAAAGTTAAACGAGCAGTCGAAGTCTTTTGATGACTACCGATACCCATACAAATCTGCGTAATTGATGTTCCTCCTTGTCCTGTTGCCTACACTGGGCCACAGGAAACTCGCAAACAGCACGGAACGCCACTATTTAGCTCTCACTTTGCCGCGGCACAATGTAAAGAGGTGCCTCCTGGGTCGTTCTGGCACAGTTCGGCTGCAATGCATCATGGCACTACCACTTAATGATCTGCTGCTGTATATAACTGCTATATATATTTCAGCATATAGAAGCAATTGTCAGCCATCAAGATTTAACACTAGAGATGTGAATACAGAGACTGTTGAAAAAGATATCCCTATGGGCAGGCAAGTTCAATACTTACAGAGAATCGCTGAAAGCAGCGACGCTGAATTTATAGTAAAAGTGTACGAAAAATATGACGCCATTTTAAATTTGTTGAACTCTCCGATAGAGAAACTAGACATGTTTGTCTTAATAGTAGACATAGCGTCTCGATTTTGTATATTGTCATTAGACACAGTGAAGATAAGTTTCCTTCTAGACCTATGTAACTCTGAGTTTATTATATATTTAAGAAACTATTTAATGGACCTTGCATATGCATGTGCCGATGACATGTTTGCTAATAAAATGTATTGGGAGGATCCGAAAAGCTTTTGGGAGAACCTTATTACTTTCTGTGAAGGCATCATAGTTATAGCTCCGTCAGTTGCTAAAATCAAATTCAAGTCTCTGATCGAGGACACTTCAAAATTGTGTTTGGAAAAATTAGGAGAAAATCATAACTTCCAATTGTGCAACGAATTGAATTCAAAGCTTGATGTCATTAGAGAGAACCTGCGAACTTCTGAGGCACAATCGGTAATAAAACCCAATTACTACACTAACACAAAGTATGTACGGTAGCGCGTGTTGTATGCAGGGCTGAGGCAAATTAATGTCGATACTCGAGAGCGTACAATGCGAGCTGTATGAACCTCAATATTAGTATCACACTTTTAGAGACGAATGTATTATGCAATGTAGAGCAATTAGCATATTGATACGATGTTTGCTTTTTTAATGAAAAACGGGGCAAACAACAAAACGAAGCCTTTTTACGACTACCGACGCCCGTGAATATCAACATTTATGGGCCACCAGCTACTCACACAACGTATGAAACGCGACACTGAAGATGTCACTTTACGGTGGTACTATGTGAGCGAGAGGTACCTCCCCGGTCGTGCCGGCCCAATTCCGCTGCATACGAGCATGTGGTGTCATGCACCATGCAGCTGATTAATATACCTACAACAAACATCTGAATTTTTAATTCGGCTATGAGTATAGATACCTACAACAAACATCTGAATTTTTAATTCGGCAATGAGTATAGCACACACCGGTAGACGGAGTGTTGGACGATCTCCTACCCGGTGGACAGACCACTCTGTTAAGTTGGTAGGGTGACGATGGTGATCTATGGGGAGTCCAGCAGTGGACGTCGTCTGATGATGATGATGAATGAGCATGACAAATCTAAAATACATGGTTGCGATTTTTTTTTGCCGTGAATGAGGTCAATTTAAATTTGGGTTAAACAATATTTGAAAATGTAATACTCTTGCTAGTATAAATTCAAACATGTTGTAAATGCGTAGGAAAAGCTGTGACTGTCAAAACATGTAGGGAACAGACATGCCGTTACAGGGCTAAGTGCCCACTAACTAGATTGAATGAAATCAAATTTAGTAACTTGCAGGAAAATGAATTTAATTTAGCAGTGCCCCGCGGGTTCAGCCGCGTATCTCCGGTTTCAATCCTTATGAGTGGGATTTCCATTTATGAGATTCCATTGCTGATGCACGTATTCATTTATTTGTAATCATGAGCGCGAAGACAATTTTTCATGTTTCTAACATCAAAATGAGAAAATCAATCAGATACAGACAGATGGCTTTTAGGGGCTTTATGCTACGGGGGTGGATCTAAAAGTTCGTGGCCTAACCTACATGGAGCTATGACATCTTTTTAAATCCGCCATTTGTTAGTATGTGTCATATTGATTTATTGTACGCAGTTTCATTCCTATACTGCACAATATAAATTTTCTGTGATTATTTGTTTGAAGCAATCTCACACAATTTTCAATAATGAAGAAAATTGAACACCGTGCAGTCATTAAGTACCTCAATAAAAAAGGCCTATCACCAAAAGACATCCATCAAGATATGGTGAGCACTTTGGGGGAGTCTGCTCCATCGTATTCCAGTGTCAACAAGTGGGTTTCTGAGGTTAAGCGCGGTCGTGAGAGCATTAAAGATGATCCTAGGAGTGGAAGGCCTACATCCTCCACCACGAAAGAAAACATCGATAAAATTTGTGATCTCGTATTGGGTGACCGACGTTCGACCATTGGTAAGATAGCTGAGATAACAAATATTAGTTATGGCCGGGTGCAACACATAATAACGGAAGAGTTGGGGTTCCATAAAGTTTCTGCTCACTGGGTCCCGAGGTTGCTTTCAGCTGAACAAAAACGAGTTCGATACACAGTTTCGCGAGACTGTTTGGAACTTTTTGAGACTGATCCCGAGGACTTTTTGTCTAGATTTGTTACCAGGGATGAAAGCTGGGTTCACCACCATACTCCTGAATCAAAGCAACAATCCAAACAGTGGAAAAGATCAGACTCTCCTACACCGAAAAAGGCTAAGGTCGTTTTGTCGACTAACAAAGTCATGGCTTCCGTTTGTTGGGATGCGAAGGGAGATTGTAAATTTTTGTAGATTATTTACCGAATGGTCAAACTATAAATTCTAGTTATTATTGTAACCTTTTACGAAGAATCCGGGAAGAAAGAAAGAAAAAGGGCCGGGAATGTTGCGTCAGAAAGTTTTGTTTCATCAAGACAATGCACGTTTCACACTTCGGTTGAAACAATGTCTGTAATCCGTGATTGTGGTTACGAATTGCTGCCCCACCCACCTTATTCGCCGGATTTAGCCCGCTCGGATTATCACTTATTTCCAAATAAAAAAAAAAACAATTGGGTGGCTCGAAATTTTCGACCAAAGATGAGGTGATAGTTCCGGAATCTTTTTTTCGAGGGGATAAACAAGTTGCAGGTCAGGTGGAAGAAGTGTGTTGGACTAGATGGAGACTGTGTCGAAAAATAAAAATAAATTTAGATCCACTTTTCTTTCATTTTCTTGGTCGGGCTTAGAACTTTTAGATCCACCGTCGTATATATAAACTGTATATTTATTTAACCCTACAGAAAATATTATCTTCAAATATGATAAAAGAAAGTGCTATACATTGTATGTTTATTATTTTTAGACGAAGAAATGTATTGGAGACCAAGAGCCACATGATAATTTTAGAACACTGAGCGTATATCCTACAAGAGGAGAGTTGCTTGAGGTGACACCGTTCGTGCGACCCAACATTATCAGCGGGGCCTACCGAAACGTGGATCACTACCTGGACGTGCAGTTCCGTTTGCTGCGCGAGGACTGCTTTGGCCCACTTCGGGATGGCTTGTGTAAGAAACTCTACACACAATCTTCACCCGTCAAAGGGTGAATGGGGGTACGGGCCCACCAGCCACGATCCTGATGGAGAGGCCGTACCACCTGTACTCCGTGGCTAATTAATTAAGTAATCTACATTCACGTCGGCGTGGCCGTTAGTTACCGCGCGGGCACTCGACGTCAGAGTCGGGGGATAAGAGAACACGCGGTTTCTCGGCTATGACACATCACAATTAAATTAGCTATTGTTATCGTGGCCGAGAGACCGCGGGAACTATGACTGTAAGGTAATGTGCAGATGCGTACCAATCCTTCATCTCATACCCTTCCAATGGGCCAAACATTTTGTGGAACTTTGATGTAATCCGTTTAAATTAAGATGTACTTTCTGCACCATTAATATAAATGCCTACATATCATAAGCACCAAAACATACTAAAATGTCACTGGCTGTATGCAATTGGCACGTGGAAAATATATTCTGATCTGAGTAAAAGTTACACGGCCGCAAGGAGGAAGGGTAATTTTCGAGTGTATGTATGTTTGTTGTGTGCGCTTCTTTGGACGCGCCACAGCACAAACGCCTGGACGAACGCAGAAGTAAGGTGACGTAGGCTTACAGATAATGTCTATAGACATGAGCTTGGCTCAAGGGATGCCGTAAGCTGTTACATAGGCGCCTGGTCGTCTTGGTTCTTTGTCTCTCTGATCTTTATCTACCTAATCTCGCACGCGTCTTGCGCAGCGAGAAATTAATGTAATATTAAAAAGGGGAGACGGTGTACATTTGCCGTCTCTTTCAACTTAGACGGTTGTGTTTTAGTATGGCTTACCTGCTCTATCTATGTTATCTCTATAGCCCGTACTCCGTGAATACCTATTACCTATGTCATATTACCTACTTAATATTCTGTGAAGAACTATACAAATTGAAGAACATTAAATAGCAATAAACTCTGGAAGAGGTAGTGCCATGCATGGAGAATGGCACTACATCTTATGCAACGGAACTGGGCTGGTACCTCTCGCTCACTTGATACCGCCGTAAAGTGACAGCGTCGCTGTCGCGTTTCGTGCGCTTCGTGAGTAGCTGGTGGCCCTTCGGGAGGAGGGCAACTCATCTGTGTCAACAATCATGCGAATGTCCTCGGGCGTCGGTAGTCATTAAAAGACGCCGAGTGATCGTTAGTTAGTTAAATATGACGAAGACAGGAATAGTTTATGAGTGAGATATGTGAAATATCCGCCATTTAAGATTCTTTTCTTTAAAGAAGCTGCTTATAACTAGAAACTTGACATTTGATGCAGAAATTCCTTTCATGATGTAAGTCCGCGCAAAGAAAGGGTTTTTAGAAAAACAACCACTAACTTGGTGAAATAAGGTGGTGAATTTTATACTGTGGATTTGTATCATGTTGCGCAGGTGACTCCGCGGGGCGGTGCTAGTTAACATTCAATCATAATGATGAGCGTAACATTTTTTTGTTAAGAATAATAATAAGCAGGTATTCATGCGAATCTGTAAAAAGAATAGTTTGTTTAAACGCGCTAATCTCGGGAAGTACAGGCCCTAATTGAAAAAATGTTTTTGTGTTGAACAGTCCTTTAATTTAAGAAGGCTATATTTGATAATCCTGTGTCTAACAGAAACGGAGCTACGCGTGCTGTCAGTTTTATATTCATTTATTTGGTTGTATGTTATTCTTTTCAGTGCAATTTATCCAGGATTCTACAAAAAGTAAATACGATAATATACGGTAAGTAATGTTAAATAATTTTTCTTTTGAACCGACTTAAAAAAAGGAGGAGGTTTACAGTTCGTTAGCCATGTTTTTTTTTGTGCGTAATTGTCTCCAATTGTGGTCCGATTTCCCAATATTTTTTCGTATTTTTTGTTTCTAAGTGTACACTCCTCGCCCTCGGTGGCACTGGCATACTGTCGCATGCGATGTGGAGAGGAGCAGGCGGACCTGCATTTGTCTTGGCACCGACTTCAAACATATGTAATTGTTCTAGATTGAATCGAGAATTTAAATGTTCAATTTAGTCTATTTTCAACTTTTCAAGTGAATCGTTTGTTATTTTTGAAGTTTTTTTGGTTAAAATTAAGTTTATTTTCCCGCAAATTATTAAATTCAATTTCATTGAATCTAGTTAGCGGGCACTTAGCCCCGTGACGGCGTGTCTGTTCCCTACTAGTTTTGACAGTCACAGCTTTTCCTACGCATTTGTGACATGTTTGAATTTATACTAGCAAGAGTAGTCCATTTTCAAATATTGTTTTAAAAAAAGTACCTTCACGCCTATTATGCCCGAAGAGGTAGGCCGAGGTGTGCTAGTACATCCACAACTCGTAAGTCCAGTAGATATACTAGCTCTCCCACGATTAGCCAAGGTACTGAGGCCCATGATGTCATAGGTGGCAAGCCTATGGCCACTTCGGGCACATTCCAATCTCGGATATTGTAATGCGTGCTCAGAATAATCTGAGAAACATTTAATAATAGTTGACCGACCTGGGTATCGAACCCAGAACCCCACGAGGCTAACTTTTTTAACAGGCTACACTCGCATCGTTACACCACAGTTTGAACCCCAATTTTAATTGACCTCATTCACGGCGAAAAATTCGCAACCATGTATTTTAGGCTCCCTACCAACTTAACCGAGTGGTCAGTCCACCGGGTAAGAGACCGTCCAACACTCCGTCTACCGGTGTGTGCTATACTCATTGCCGAATTAAAAATTCAGATGTTTGTTGTAGGTATGTTAAATCAGATTCATAACATTTTGTTTGTTTTTATTTTCAGGGTTTATCGTAACGTACGTTTCGTTTTTCCATACCTCTCAGAATCGAGTTACAAAATGGGGTCATGCATTCAAGTTGATAGTCAAACTAGAAATAGATTTAGGAATATGAATTGGTCACAGAGTAAGCAATTCATATATGGAACCCTTCTTTTATTAACTAAGGACAAGTGGGACAGTTATATTATAGCAAAAGTACTCGAACAAGATGTCAATTACTTATCTAAAGGACTGGTACTATTTTTTTTATTAATTTATTGATATTGCACTTCAGGAGTAATGCGTTCTCGACAAAATAAAAAACCCAACTTTTTGTATACGATTCCGAATCACTCGAATGAAACTCTTTTGAAAATCTTGCTCCAATTTATATAAAATATAAAGTAATAACAACCTAAAATTACAACGAATAACATCGTATGTAACGTTGTTGGCACAAACTTTCACGCACTCTTTAGCGACATCCAACCATAGAGACAATACAGGTTGACTAGGAAGCCATAGGCAAGCCTATGACTGCAAGCCTCGCATGTTGGTTAACAACGAAAGAAGATGGTAAATGCTATTACTATCTTTGTATGTCTAATCTCGCAGACGCACTGCGTAGAGAGAGATACAAATTAATGAGAATGGAGAGTAAACCCCGGTTGAATTATTTTTCAAAATGCGTTTTAGGCTGGCTTTCCCCCCCCCCC
>JAFELO010000041.1:16644-100472 GCA_017140195.1 Eumaeus atala | reverse complement strand
TATTATCAATGCATCAATCCCCATACAATAAAAAAATATTAAAAGTTAATTATAAATAAAACTAATTTTTGTTGTTTCTCTTTATATGTTAGAACTATAGTCAGCGGAATAATTACGGAAAAAATGATTTATTTAATTTTTTCCTTACACTGATCAAAATATACATAACATTATTTTTACCTACTCACCGGAAGGGGGGGGAGTTAACATTCACTGCGGCTGCCACTTAAGCTCCCCCTCGTCGCCGGAGTCAGGGAGCTAGGGGTCCCCCAGACTGTCCGCGATAGTTATAGTTAAATTGGATAAGCTAAACATTCTCATTCCGGGATGAATCAGTCCCATTAGCGAGTCAAACTGAGGAGTCGGACACCCTATTAACACCAACCTAGTCTTTGTCTGGGCGCGCACGTGGCCCTTGCCCATGTCACGTATTGTATCTATAGCAGTTATGCCTGCACTTCCTGGCATGTCCTAGCTTGACACAACACAAGTCGCATTGAGGAACGGAACATAAATAAATACATTCACCTCACGCGCACTAAAGAAATTATCTCCTCGAAAATTAGTTATTACTAAACTTATATTTTGTTATACCTACATGTTCTAGATGTATATATTTATGGAGAAAAATTACTCGAGCTAATTAATGAGTATATAACTGCTTCTAAGTAATTTGGAGTTAATAATAATAATATCATAACCGAATTTCGGCCATTGCGGTCATCGCGGTCATCTCTATAGAGACTAACCAACTGCGCAAGACATATTATAGTGCACAAGTCTGTGCGCAGACACAAGTGTTCTCTGTTCGGATTCCGACTCAATCGAAGAGAAATTGGTGGATAGACCGACGGCTTCACGTGCTCTCCAAGGCACGGGGAAGTAACATCGGCAACTTCCTAACTCCGGACTGTTACTAGAAACTGAAAACTCCCAATAACATTTTGGTAGACCCGGACCTGAACCCAGGAACTCACGACTGTGGTTGAACATGCTCAGCACTAAACCACGAGGCAAATATTCTAATTATACATATAACTGCTTTTTATATTATTATAATGGAAGATCTTGGTCTTCCTTCAGTTATAAATCTACATCTTAAAAAATATTCTCAATTGTCTTTGATGTATTTCAGATTCCCGTGGAAATGATGAATTCGACGATATACGACAATGTATATACTACCGACTGTTATACAATGGTAGTGAGTGAAGTGCTTTTTGAGTCATATATCCACGTATTGGAGGCATTACAAGCCCCTTCCTGCCCAAGACATTTGGCTATGGCGAAATATATTGTGAACGTCGATGTAAGTGTTGGAATAAATTACAGAACTTGTAAATTTTGATTTTCAGATCTACATCAACATAATTTTGACTTTTTTTTCCTGCTCTATGCAGACAGAAGTGTCCAATGCAGCTTCATCGGTTAATATAAGACACGTCGGGTGATGGAAGGATTCCTTCTCGCAGAGGTCTATCACGAATGAGAATGATGCACCCCGATAGTTATTTAAGATTAGCTAAAGTAACTGTTATTATCTTGACGAGGGAACCGGATCCCCTCGCGCCCCCCCCCCTCTAACGAAGAGGGCAGCACACGTGCGGCTGCGGGGGGGGGGGGGGCTTGAAGGTTCCCTTTTTTTGGCTGGGTTGTAGGCAATAATACAAACAAGGGGCGCCCGCAGGCAGCACAATTTCAGTCGGCCGATAATTTAGTAGGGGTTTTAATCAGTATGTATTACTAAAGACATTTCTCCGGTCCGAATGTCGTTTATCGGAATAGGAGGGACAAGGCAGTGCGTTTGTGTCTGTTTTCACACTCTTGCACTATAAAATGACTTGCGGGTGTGCTCAAGGCATATGATACCTGGGAGCCCGGGTAGGCCCTCAAAACCTATGTTGGACTCGGCAATTGGATTGCAATGCCATCAAAACCCCTACGGGTGCCTTCAGCCGCTATTAATGGAGGGTCCCGGATCTGCAAGCAACGGGATCCCTCCAGCGACAGGCTGGCCTCGGCGAAAAGGCCAGACTTCACCTCCTCGGGGACTGTCCGGCTTCGCTATAACCAGTCTCGTCGACGCCGTATCCTGATGTTATGGGCCGGGCTCCCATCCCATCCCGGCCCGACACGGAACACAGGTGCACTAGTGGAGGCGTTGCAGATAACGCCTGCTTCGTACTCCCATTCCCCCGCTCGTCGTCAAGTCACCCGCTCGACGTCAAGTCCTCTCCGACAGCTGATGTCAGATCATCTGCCTCACAATCGTGACGAGTCGTCGGCTCCCTGTGGGCCGTCCGACGAAGATACTTACTGAAGCCACCATGCCCGGTGAGCATCTGCGTCAGATGGAATGTGAGGGGTCTGCGCCTACGGCGCATCCAGCAACCCCGGATCAAGGCAACCATTATATCTGTGCCGTAGGGCTGCTGCGCCAGGTACTCCCCCCACATCTAAATTAGCGCCACATGCACAAACCGGCAGACCTGCATCATCTCCTCACGCGTGGTGTTCAAGTCGAGAGTCCTCCGGTACCGTACGGTACCCCTGAATCGACCTCACTGCGACGACCCTCTGCGCAGAGGGCACATGGTCGTTATTTCTCACAGTGAGATGATCCGCCCAAACCGGATCGGAATGACCGTAAGTCGCCATACTCCAGCAGACCCCAGAGTACAGCTGTCATCCGAGGTTCGGGAGGAGCCTGCTCAGTGCACTCGACCTTCGGTCCCACCATAGCGAAGTGTGGGTAGAAGGTCCCAGATATTTGATGTGGGGGCTCGTCCTGATCCGAAGCCCCAATCTCTATGCGGCTGATCACGAGGTCAACGCAGACCCGGCCAGGGTCGGGTGTGTGGATTTAAATGGCACGATTTGTTATGAAATAACATATTTACTTGCCATTACGATTTCCTAGGTTGCGGAACAGAATCTATTAGGTATATGGCGGTTGAAATCTGAAGGAAATACTGATGTCACTACCACGGATTCTCTGACTCGTTATTGAATTGGCACCCCACAGTATAGAACTCGGGTGCTATTGGTCGTAGTGCTCTGGCGAACAGCCTACAGACTGTTAAAACTTCCTCGTAAATATGGCTATCATACACAAAAATAATTTGTGAAATCCAGATTGTAGAGAGTTTAGCGTGTTCATATAAACAAAAAAACTCTTTCTCTTTATATTATCCATCTATTTTATTTAAATTACTGTTACTAATGATACGCACGGCTACACACGTGAAGAACAGGGGCCCGATTGATACCTTAATAAATTCTAAACCTTCCTCGTGAAGCGCTCCATTCTTTGGTGAAAATAGCATGAAAAATCTGTTTAGTAAATTTTGAGAAAATCGTGCATGTTGACAGACGTGTTCGGGGATAAGACGGTATACAGTAGTAGACAAACTGTACACTAAAAATGAAATATTTTTTGTTCTTGCACTAGTTAATTTCATATTTCAGATGAATCCTACTCGCCCACAATATTTACAAAAAAGTACTAAGTATATGGTAGACATAACAGATGGTTTTCGTAAGACATTGTCGGTCCTGGATCCTGATACCTGGCCGAGTATGTTGGAATTGAATTTAAACAGTAGTCAATATGAAGCCTACAAAGTAGCCCTCACACACGAGTTTGGAGTTATTCAAGGACCTCCGGGAACAGGGAAAAGTTTTTTGGGCGTGAAAATAGCAAAAACCCTACTAACAAACGTACAAAAAAATTGCAAGATGCTTCTTGTATCTTACACAAATAACGCTTTAGACCAGTTTCTGGAAGCCATGCTGCCATTTACGAATTCTATTGCACGCATTGGAGGGCGATCTAAAAGTGATGTTATGGAATTATTTAATTTGAACAATCTCAGAAAACGTAGACATAAATCTGAGTATGACACTTTACAAAAATTAAAAAATATAATAAAAAACAATTTTTTAAGTTTACAGTCTTATCAAAACAATATCGACGTGTTGCCACATAGTATTTTGGGAATTCAACATTTAATAAATAGTTATGACAATAAAAAAAAATTTAATCAAAGAAATATATATTTATTGGAGGAAATCAAAAACGCGTATTTTGTACCTGACGTAGATCCAATGTGTCTGTGGTTGTTTGAGAATATATACTTAGATAAAAGGGATCCATTGACTACTTTGTCTATCAACAGCAAGAATGACATAGGATTTGCAAACGGTCACCAAATACATTATGATTACGATCAGAGAGGCAATGTCTATAAGAATGTGAATCCAAATAGACAAGTATGCTTCAGTTTGGAAGGAGCAGAGGCTGCAATTGCAAAATTGATTTCGCAGTACAATACTGTAGGTGTATCAGACGACGTGTTAACTTCAAATATTAGACGATGGCGTGCTAAAATTAGGCTTTTTACGGTAAGTCCTTTATAAGTAAGTATGTAAATAAATGTTGTGCCATAACCTAAGAAAAACATTATTTCGAAGTATCTTTTTAAAAATATTTTTACACGGATTACGGATTTTATTGCGCTTTATTTAATTATTTAACCAGCCCGACGTTTCAGAAGCTTTACAGCAATCATGGTCACCGGTGGACTGAGATGACATGTCATGGTGTCATAAATTATTAAATGTACCTGAAGAATTATAATTATTTAGTTGTTCCGATTAACGCAAATTCGAAATTTTTGTTAAATTCTTTGTGTTGCGAAATTTTTGTTAAGTCGAAAACACGTAACTCGTGTTTTAGTATTTCCCTTGACATTTGAGCTTTCGGCATTCCACTAGCACTGTCTGTTGTTTTGTTATCATAAACAATATTATTATTGTTCAAACTTGACTCAAGAATTTCAATTAGAAATCGGTTTAGGTCTTAGTTCAGTTTTAACGTCATTGCTTTTAACTATATCGGCGGTCATAACATCTGAATATGCAGATACGGTGCTCTCATTCCCCCATCCTTCAATGGACCACTTGCTAGACCGCTCGAACTCGACGTCATAGCCATCGCCTTTAAGGCGATATTATGTACACGAGAAGTCGTTCCCTATGCAATGCAGCTCTTGCTCAATTCTATATTCAAATTATCAACAATTTGACAGTGTCTATATTGTCATGAAATATGTCTACTGAAATTACATCTGTAATTATGTAATTATTCTCTTACGTAAATATATTATACTACCTATGTATTCATGTTCTGCATACCACATTCTACATACACTCACTATCTACGTATTTATGTGTATATATTTTTATAGTATAAGGGGACAAACGAGAAATCGGAGCCTTTCAACGACTACCAACGCCCATGAACATTAGCACAATTATACTTTATACTAATTTTTTTTTTCAACAAAAATTTGGCCCGCTCAGCATCCTTATGGGCCATGATCGATTGGCAGAAGGAGGCAGTCACTCTTTAGCATTAAGCAGAGCATGCTCGAAAGCTAGCAGTCCAAAAATATGAATATGCAGGTATTAATATTTATATATTTTATTTAAAAATCGGATTATTTTTGTAGGAAATGCGACATCTGCATGCCCAACAGAAGGGTACAATGAATATAAATACTGACCTGCATATAACCAGTCTCTCCGTTGTGGATAGATGGATGCTATACTTTCAGTGGGCCGACAACTTCAAATGTGGAATTAATTATGTAAAGGTAGGTAGTGAATGATGTCATTAAGTGAATATTAGATTACGTATATACTAATTATAGTATTGAAAAATTGTACAGATTTCAAGTATCAGGCAAAGATATCCGCTTACAATAGATACCACCACATATGGGTCTTGCAGATAATGAGAAGCCAGTCAGGTTAGGTAAAATAGCGATTAATTCCGACATTATCATGAATTTAACACAAACCTTTTTTGAATGTTTTTATAAATATAAATTGCTATTTTTCGAATTATGGAAGGAGTACTTTTACATTCAAGTCTAAGAAAAAAATTGTTTAAAGTAAAAAGAATGTGGTAAAAGATTGTGCAAACTAAACCTCATAAGAGAATGGTTGTGGGCTATGTGGGCTTCAATAAATTTGTTTTGGTTACGATATTTAGGATACGGACAGGACGTGTCCCATTAAACAGTTTTTTATTTCTTATGCGTAAGATTGAGATACCTAATTGCGTTATTTGTGGCGTTGCTGAAGATTCAGTACATTTGTTGACGGAATGTGTCCTGTTTGAATTTTACAGTTTAAAGTGATTTATGTAGAATGTTAAAAATTTAACATTTACATATTGGTTTAGTTTTATATTTGTTAAGTTGGCCGGAGCTGGCATGGTGCCAACGGTGAAAGCTCCTAAATAAAATGAGAATAATTTTCGTTTTTGTGATTTTTATTTCAAGAGGAGACAAGCAATTGTATTCGAGTCAGAGTCTGCACAAAGTTATCACTTCTATATGGTTCATGGGCATCCTATCAGATGATTTGCGAAATAGACCTACTTCAATCGATACTCTCGATCGTCTACTTTGTGTACGTTTCATTTCTTTCTAATTTTTTGTTAACCGTCATGAACAACCGATGCCCTGTACGACAACTAAGGCTTAATTTTAGGCAACGTGAGAACTGACAACTATATTCACGATATTTATTTATTCAAGTGTTCCAGAATAAAACTTGCAATGTATTAAATACCTTTTTTCTGTTGTTATGGTCGTTTTTTGTACAAACGTAGAATAGGGCGAAACATATTTTTATCTTGTTACACCAAGGAATTATAACTTCTAACGCGTGTACATAATTCACACACACAACAAACTTTTCAGTATATTTTTTTAAATTGTGTAAATATTTTGAATAATTTCAGCACCCCATCCAATAATGAAATATTTTTTTCTTGCTTCTGTACTGTAAACAATATTATTAAACCGATTTCTCATAGGCTACTGTAGATTGAAATATTACGTATATATAGTTTTTGAGGCGTTTGTGTTGATTGCCACCGAAAAACTCCCGACTCTTTTTGGACGTCTCTTCGCTTCCACAGCACAAATTAAGAAAAGAAGGAGTGCTCCAGATTGTAATGTATGTGTCACGTACGTTTTTTCCTTAGGGCTAGCCATTTTAAAAAACAGGGCTCTTTTGTTTTGTGGCGGGCCAACGAATAGCCGGATTATTATTGCGAAACGTTGATAAATTGATGTAAATTTAAGCTCATTTATTTTTAATTTTGGCAGTGATACTGTCCGATACAATTACGTATGTTTTCAGTGCAAATTATAATGATACTATATTCAATTATATAACATTAATGTGATCCTAATTGAGAAGGGCCTTGAATTTACATACAAAAAGATAATTAATCTATTTATACGATTTTCAGGAGAGGATTTTGCGGCTGGTAGAAGGATATAGGGAGGAACAAATGAAACAAGACTATGAATTGTTGAGCAGGGTCGAACTCATAGGCGCGACAACTACAGGTGCGGCGCGTCTGAGAAAATTGATTCAAATGTTGGGACCTCGAATAGGTTAGCTTACAATTTCATAGAGTTAACTCACACTAGACTTAGCACTATTACCTAGGGCAGGCGGGGACGTACCTCTCGCTCACATAATGCCGCTATTTATTGATATCTTCAGTGTCGAGTTTCGTGAGGTTTGCGAGTATGTTTGCTTCTTCGACGATTGCAGATAAATTAGAATTTCTATTTTCTACTAACTCTCATTATCATGAAATGTTCTTGTATTGTAAAATCTTCTAAATTACTTTCAACTTGACGTCAGTGGACCCATAACATGTATAATATTTTGTATTGTTCGTAGTTCTTGTCGAAGAAGCCGCTGAAGTACTGGAGCAGCACATAGTAACGACCTTATCGGACAAGTGTCAACATCTAATACTTATCGGTATGGCATATCTTTTTTATTAAGTTACGAACATTGATTTACAAAAGTACAAGAGATACGATTTCATATTCAACTGTCATTGTAAAGCATCCGTGATTGTACGTAAACATATTTTTGCAATGTCAACCTTTTTTTTGTCGACGCGGGGTAACGCATTTACGTGCCTTCACTAGCCCTGGGTTCAGTGGTGTGTGGGACTCGCGACACATGATGGTGCCGAATACCCACATGAATCACCGCGGGTGTCGCCCTTGGTGAGGTGCTCCGCAACAGCAAATCATCAGGGCACCTGGACAGCTAGTCAGCCCCCTAAGGGACCGGCTCCACCTCCACAGAGAGGGTTGCCCCGCACTACAGGACCACCCCACCGACTTCGGGACAGTGCAATGGGGTGAAGTTCCCACCTTCGCCCCCTTGCCCCGTGCGCAAAAGCGCTTCCGGTTGCTCTTTGGTCCCCTATTCTTGTATAAGAGTGGTACCGGGTATTCCTCCTCCTGATCTTTAGCCCCCTCTTCTTATAGGAG
This sequence comes from Eumaeus atala, assembly GCA_017140195.1. Classification (NCBI taxonomy): domain Eukaryota; kingdom Metazoa; phylum Arthropoda; class Insecta; order Lepidoptera; family Lycaenidae; genus Eumaeus; species Eumaeus atala. The sequence goes on along the minus strand of JAFELO010000041.1, from coordinate 92,091 downwards.
GTGTGAAAAGGTCCCCCTCGGTTCAATTGGCTTCGCCTGGTTTCACCCCAGGCTACTAAGCCCCACCGCCACGACAAGACTTGAGCTATGGTGGGGTTGCGATGTCAAGCTTACGAATGTTTTTAATGAGTTTTAACGAAGCATATTCTATTGAAAAGATGTACTATTTTTAATACACATATTATAAATAGAGAATGTAAACGTGTCAACTTGTGTTAAACTGTTATTAGAATTTGACAGCTGCTTTTATATGGACGGTTTTGAAATGTTCACTGTATGTCGTGGTATATTTCTAAATATATGATTACTAATGTCCCTTTTCACTTTTCGCTCGATTGTATGATGTATAATTGCGTGTCCAGGCGATCACAAGCAGCTGCGTCCGTCGGCGGCGCACGTGCGTCTCGCGCGGCACTTCAACATCGAGGTGTCGCTGTTCGAGCGCATGATCCTGAACGACGTGCACAGCCGGCGCCTCGACGTGCAGCATCGCATGCGGCCCGAGTTCGCCGCGCTGCTCACGCCGCACATCTACCCGGACCTGCAGAACCACCCTTCCGTGGCAGAGTTCCCCGACGTGCGCGGCCTCGCCACCAACCTGTTCTTCTTCACACATGACTTTAAGGAGTTGGTAATTAATTTTTCACTCTTACACAATCGGTAATGTACCAACCAATTTTTTTCTTTAGAGCGGTACCAGATATATTAATTCCGATTATAACCACACACACACACACACACTTTGGTAACACATCACAATAAGCATGTCTCGTTTTTGCAACGAACCAATCCAATTGGGTGTTCTCGACCTGGTTTCGCACTCAACATGTTACCTTGATTCCGACAATGAGATCAATTCCTTAAAGGTGCTGAATAACCCACCTTATCAACTCTTTCGATAGAAATACAAGATTACGATAACTGATGCGTATAATATGTGCGACTGCGGATACCTTATAATTAATGTTTGTCAAATAGTTTGTAATGGTTTCCAATTATTTAAATAATGGTAGGTTACAATCTAATGTTACGCATATGAATTACATGTACGTTCTTGGAAATCTACTTGGAATTGCTGCCAACTAATAGCTTCTATTGACCCCTGAACAAAATGTAGAACATTAAAGATGAGTGCAATGAGGCGTGTGCGTTTAGATTTGTTTAACTATACTGAACATACGCAGTAACGGCGTTAGGGTAGGCGCGGTTGGCCACCGCTCAGGGTGCCGGATAAAAAAAAAGGCGCAGGCAGACTCAAAAAGACCGGACCATCTAAAAGTCTTGGATGGATGGAGAACCAATTGGAATTAACTCGAAATTCTAAGTCGGCTACAGGTGGTTGTATGTGTGATGGGCTTCTGAGTCTAATTTTTTTTGTATGATCGGAATGTGCTCCCCTGCTTTTGTTTTAAATTGTAACCGTGATCGCAACTTACAGGAACTATATCCAAATGTATGGAATGGCATTGCGATTATTGACGGTTGCTAGTAGTGGCGAGAGAAGTTTTTCAAATCTGAAGTACCTATGTACGATCGACAATATCTCAATCTATATTGACAAATTTAACAACTTTGTCAGTCAACAAACAGTCTGTCTGGGCTACGCACGGGTATTCCACGAAACATGGCAAAAAAATCGTTTATTTAAGAAGATTATGAAAAAAATATGAACTTTAATTAGGGCCTCGTAAACGTTACACGTTGCAATGAGCACAAATCAAATTTATGACAGAACAACGTCTCTCGTGACAACTAGTTGTCAATAATTTCTGCAGCTAAATAAGGATTTATTCGATACTTTGTCACTCATTTGGTTACATTATCGAAGTTATCATAATGATCAAAACGGTTTAAAAAATGTCATCACTGATAATGTAGGATTCGAATGGTGAAATAATTTTTCGTATTGGTTCTGTACTTTCGGAGGCTATCTCCAATGTAAAGAAATACACAATGTAATGTTTCCTCTTTAGCTGAGGCATAAATAATACCTATGCCAGTGCCGGTCTTAGCACTACCAACACCTTGGGCGAGATTACTAAACTGGCCCTTTGTTGCAATCAAAATGAAACTTTTACCTTCGCCTTTGAAGGGGTCCGTAGAAACAAATAAGTAAGATCCCGTATCATTTAAAATACCTAACAGATTTTGTTCAAACCAATTTTCATTTGAAGTTTTCATTCACAAGCCATAAAGTGAGTTTGTTAACATGTTATCGTGTCATGTTTACGAGGCCGAAATTAAAAATCATAAACTTTGCCATATTTTGTAAAATATCCATGCGAACCTGGGGTACACAGCAGTGTACTAGCAAGTTATGTAAGAAAGTAACTAGCAAGTTATGTAATAGACTGAATTTGTTCTCATGTTAACATATTACACGTTAACGACGCCGAATCAATGGATTTTTGTTATATTTTGTAAAATATTCGTTGGGAGCCGGAATGGCTAAAACTAATAAACCCATTGTGTAGACACTAAAATACAATAACCATTACAGGTGGAAGCCGATGATGGCAGCAAGTGTAATCCGCAAGAAGCTGACATGGTGCTTCATTTAGCCAACTACATAATGCAACAAGGATACAAGGACAGTGACGTCACCATACTAACCGCCTACTCGGGACAAATGTTCTACATGCAGAGAGTAAGTAATTTTAATTACTTCACTACATAAAATAGGTGTCATTGGACAACGCGGATGTATATGAGCGTCAACACTAGTCAAAAGGCTCCGTTCGTTTTGAAAAACAAGACTTAAAAAGCGTACGCGACACAAAACTTAGAAATGAAAAGACTATCTACAGAAGTCGGTACATCCGCAGTTTTGCACTCTAGAGAAGGCAAAAAACTATAGGCATATGAAGCAAGTCTCAGTCGTCGTTGTTTTTATGTGTCGAAACTCGATTGGAACCCGGTAAATTGCGGATCGTATTGGGATTAGTCCCTATCGTACGGTATGTTCCAAGTTGAATGGTAAAGCTGTTTGTTGCTTGTCATTATGCGTGCGAGGGTTGTAGCGTCAGCATACACTACATAATTAGTTCATAAGCGGTCTTAGTATTTGTGACGAAATTTGGCCTAGTTGGTATCCTGTTAAAAATATTGTAGACATGTTTTTTAACACTACCTGCCGAAGTAGATAGAACTACTACATTCAGACTTTTATCATTGTGAAGTTGCCTTTGCTACTTACGCCTATTATTTTCCTTGGATTAATTCGTTGCCGGCTACAAGACAATTTTAACTTTTTCCTCGGGCTTCCAGCGATTATATCAAACGTGGTTGAAATTTTCGATCATTGCGACACAGGAGTAGCCAGTGGTGGGCTAAGACCGTTTATCTATGTCCACGGCGCGAACCATTTGCCGGCAAATCTAGGCGGTATGATTAACACATTAGTGCCAGATTTTGTCAAACGCTTTTAGCTAGGCCGAATAATTTATGCATGTCGAGAATTTTAAATACACTGAAAGAGCTCTCATTGAGCTTGGCCAACACACTTATGACACTTACTGGTCCTTAGCACTAAGAAATTATGAGAATCATTGCACAGTTAGCTATCCACATGTCTGGGAACATGTATCTCATATAGTCAAGCACTTCTCCTGTGTTGTCGGGGCCGTAGACCCGTTTACGGACGAGATCTATGTAGATGAGTTTCACCACATCGACAGCCGTAGGACGTAAAGGGCCGATTATTTTTTTATTGGTAAAGAGTGGCGATGCATAACTTTTTGATGTTGGACGTAGCTACGTCTTCGTGTAGCCAAGGAGAGACTAGTATTTGAGGTACTCGGGGTAGACTGTGATTCCGATGCGTCAGCTAGTCACTAGCTGACTTTTGAACTTTTTCATCATCATCTAGTAATGGGACGATCGGATCGGGCAAGTGGAGGGACAACACAAGTTTAACTGTCTGTATGAAAGAGTGATTTCGACACCTTTCACGAGTAGTCGGAGACTCTTATCTGTTACTACAGGTGGATATCAGTCTTAGTCGCGTCTCGTGTGCCGCGTTGTCCTCTGTTGTCGATCTATCCAGCGTGGAACAAATGTGATTCGAGAGATGGGTAAAGTGAAGGAATACGCTTACAAGCGCGATGTCTAAGCTAGGGTGGTCACGTTTTGTGAGACTGTGACGGGTCGGTTCGTTTCGTGCCGAAGGGGGTCGTACGGAAAGCTCCCCAGGCTATATGGCGACTATACAATTGAGCGGCTAAATGTCTGGCGGACCGTGGTCTGCTAGCTCTTTAAAATCGCTATATTAGTTTAAATAGTCTCCTAGAATTTATATTAGTTTAAATAGTTGGTTTTGCAAAGACTGTCAGCTAATTAATAATTAATTCAGGGGAGTATAGAGGCACATAGTGTACAGTGGCGAATTTAGATACCATTAAGTTTGGTGCCGCGTAGGCCCAGTATACTATGGCCCCTTTTTGATTTGTATATGCCATTTCTTACAATTTTTATATATTATTTTCTTTAAGCTCCTAGGCTCTAATGCTAGAATTTTACATTCCAGACACGTATAATACATCCCCTCCTCGCTGATGTGAAAATTACCACCATAGATAATTATCAGGGTGAGGAATCGAAAATTATATTGCTATCTTTGGTGAGAAATAACGACAACAATAGTATAGGATTTTTGGGCACAGAAAACAGAGTGTGCGTCGCTTTATCAAGGGCGCGAGAAGGTACAGTAAAAGATTTATATACAATTTTAGTCTTGTATTTTGTGTTTTCTTCAATGGCAATAGGAGATTCAGGCACACAGTAATTTATATGAGAAAATCTTATTTATAGGCTATTAAAAATATAAAAAATAAAATGTTGTATATAAAGAATGCCTTTAGAAACGGTAATGGCGTAAAGTTACTTTTTAAATATACTTAGTCTGGCAATAAATACTGTTACAATTAAAAATAAAAAAATAATTTTGAAAAATATTTGAATTTGGAATCTGTCATTTTATACGATTGTTCATTGTGTTTTCTCATTTTGCCGCCAATACATTATACAATATTTTGCGGTATTAAAATGGAGTGGGTGATAAATAGCACAGAGTCGCTGTGGTTACATCACACAAAGTAGGTATGGAGTCAAATGCCATTTTTAAACTCTCCATACACTTGGTATTAGTCAAGTGTTTGTGTAATAAATATTTAGTCACATATTTGGAATCAGAATCAAATATTGAATACACTCTGTGTTTTTGTAGGGTGTGTTGCAAAACACCAGTATTTGTCAAAATTAAAACTAATATAAATTTAAAAAGTCGGGCAAGAGTCAGTGGGTGTCATATATGGGAGTTCCGAACGAGGAAACAAAAAACCCATACTTCTTATATTACCACTTCGATTTTGCTCCAACTTTTAATTTTCGTTTGACTTTTGTACTGAATTCTATAAAGTTGGTTCAAAACACATTCTCTGTATCTTTTCTAAAAGTTCTTTATTAATGTTCACCTACACCAAGAGAAGATACCTCTGTGCAACATTTCAAATTTCTAAGTAGTTTCGGCTATGCCTTGTCTGTCAATCATTCACTCAGTAATGGATAAATTATATCTATACTAATGCTACAAAGAGGAAACTTTTGATTGTTTGTTTGTTAGTTTGCATTGAATAGGCTCCGTAACTACTGGACCGATTTGAAATTTTTTTACCATTACAATTGTACACTATCGCTGATGAACATAAGCCATATATAATCCTTTCCAAAATGTTATATATAAATCATTATGAAAACTTCTATAATGTAAATAAAAGTTTGAAAAAAATATCAAAGTAAATCCTGTCCAATTATTGAGAAATTCATATTTGTTATGTGGTAACGCGTAATGGCCCATATAAAAATTATAATTTTTGTATTTTTGAAAGTCAATGAACATTCGCCATATTTAGAGAAATATCAGTGCGATGCCGGCACGGACTGTCAGTGTCAGTGTACAAGGTGGATCTTCATAACGCGTACATGTTACAATATGCTAAACTAGAACAAGTTTTATCGATAAAATAAAATTTTAAAAATTGAAAAAAAAAAAATATGTTAACACTTTTGCAAGTGTTTAAAGATTATTTTTGAAAACTGTGGTGCAGAGATTAGTAAAACTAGCTAAAACTTATAAACTATGAGGTTTATCGCGATCAAATAGGCCATGGTGATTTACGAAAAAGAAATACCCGAAAGTGTATCTTCACTTAAAAAAGGTTACAAACAAAACCTTACATAATTTGTTTTTCAATTTCTTTTCAGGGTTTTATATGTTTGGAAATATGGATATCTTGAAGAACAATTCAACTCTGTGGCTCACCATTGATAAAATTTTGCAAGACGGTGGTCACATCGGAACCAGTATGAAATTCAAATGTGAAATTCATACAGACGTTCAGACCACGGCAAGTTATTTGTCTATAGTTATATTTTGAATATGTGGTCCAACCTTTTTTTTCTTCGTGTGAACGTGGGTAAACAGATTTAGGCGCCTTCACCGGCCCTGGGTATTGTCCAGTGGTCCACAGAGTGCCATTAGTGCCGCGATTGGCGAGGTGCCCCGGAACTATAAAACAACAGGTCACTTCGACGGCTAGTCAGTCTTCCACGAGATCGACGCCTCCTCCACAGAAAGGTTGCTTCGCACCATGGAAGAACCCTACCAACTTCGGGACAGTGCAATGCGGTTCATGTCCTCGCCCCTTGACCCGTGCGCAAATGCGCCTCCTCCTGTTGATATTTTGTCCCCTATTAAAATATTTACAAATTTAAAATAAAACAATGAAATTGAAAGAACATCTACAACAAACATTGTCTAAACGAACTGCAACAAGCCAGTCCAAAATGTCTTCGTCGCTCAGATTGTATTCAACGACAAAACACAGCGAAAGAACTCCCGAATACAGTTTCGGTTTCGGTCGTAGTTTCGGCAGGTTTACCACCGTAACGGAAAGCCGTTTTTTGTTGCCGAATCTCCGCCGAAACCGAAAGTTCGGTCGGACGCTAGTCTCAAGTGCTTACGCCCGTTCGACTCTGCTGGCTCCACAGACATGAATAATAAATTGTTTTACAGATTACGTCACTAAAAGATTTTGAAAACGTTCCGGAGGGCGGATGCACGTTGAGATGTGATTCTGTGCTTCCGTGCGGTCATATATGCCATATGATATGTCATTCGTACGATCGAGAACACGCGGAAATGCAGTGTACGGTTCTAATTGAAAAGTAAGTAAATATCATACTACTAGTTTCTTGACAGGTCAGAAGGTCGTTGTAAACGGTGCTTGCTCGGATCTCAAATCTGACAATACTGGTGTTCCGCAAGGCTGTGTTCTATCTCCCGCACTGTTTCTACTGCACTTCATTGACATGCTGCAAACAAGCGGCATTCACTGTTATGTGGATGACAGAACCGGCGATGCAGTATACACTGGCCGCGCTAACATTTCCCGGGAACACGACACTGAATATCAGAGCAAACTCGTGTTGCAGTAGATTATTTATTAGCGAAAGACTCTAAATGGGACTAGCTACATTTATCTCAATTTAACCGCTAAAATAAACCCCTTTGTTGTATCTCCTCGCTTCGAAAAAATCCCCGTAATGGCCTCTGCTAGTATACTTAGTATGAACTCATCGAATAACGTTCAGTTTCGCGGCTACTTGTAATTGAAGGCTGAGGAAGAAATAGTGCCATGCTGCACAGGAGGAGGGTGTGTCCTGCTCCATGCATGGCACTACCTCCTATGCAACGGAATTGGGAACGGAATTGGAATTGCAACCTCTCGCTCTCTTGATACCGCCGAAAAGTGACAGCGTCGCTGTCGCGTTTCGTGTAGTCTGTGAGTAGCCGGCGACCCATTTGGGGGGGGGGGGGTGATAGGAGGGCAACGCATCTGCGTAACAATCATGCGAATGTCCGTGGCATCGGTAGTCATCAGAACGTTCGAGATTTCTCATTTCTCCCCTTGTGCTATAAAAAACTAGCCTCCTAAAAACTGGTTGTGCTTAGTAGCACTTCGCGTCGCGTCACAGCGGCTGCTGCTGCAATTGTGCAAGGCCCAAGTGCGTCCGCATGTGGACTGCTGCTCTCATCTCTGGGCCGGGACGCCTAAATATTCAACGTAGAGCGACTCCACTCGTCGACGACAAGATTATTTTCGAACAGCTCGATCCTTTTGCATTACGGAGAGGTGTTGGCTCGCTCTGTATCTTCTGCCGCACCTACATCGGGGAGTGTTCCGAGGAGTTGTACAGATTAATACCAGCAGCGGAATTCCACTTTCGGACATCGCGACAGAACTCCAAGTTCCACCGGCACCACCCTGATGTCCCGAAGTCCACAACTGTGCATTGCAGGCGCAGTTTTCTACCGCGTAACACTCGCGGTTACTCGGTAGGACCAGCTGTTATCATCTGTACTTCCGAACCGATACGACTTGTTTTCTATTCTATTCTTTTCAAAAATTTTCTATTTCAAAAGGCGGCAACGCGAAGGCACGTTTTCCATTCCTATGGTTGTCAATGGGCGGCGGTGGTTACCTACCACCAGCTCGTTTGATCCTTGTCCTGTAAAAATAGTTACTTTCGCCACCGATAATCATATCAAGGTACAGCTTATTGAACATATTAAGATTGTTTGTATTTTTAGGCGTTGTGAAGCAAATCATGTACACGAACAGGAATGCTGGAAAAAATTGCACTGTGAAGTCGTGGTGCCGAAAGAGTTTCTTTGCGGCCATACAAACGATGTGCCGTGTCACGTGGATCCAAAAACTGCTGTATGCCGAACAGTTATAGATTTCAGACTGCCTAAGTGTGGCCACGACGTAAGCTGCCTTTGCTCCTAAGTGCGCTGTTGTCCGTACATTAACGTTTTTAAAGATAACTAACAATCCACTCCGACTTCGCCCGAGAATACCTTCCTCGAGAATAGCTGTATCCATGGATGAAAATCCGTTCAGTAGATTTTAATAAAATCGATCTTATACAGACAGACAGGTTTTGGGGACTTTGTTTTACATATATGAAAAGTATTAGATTAAATTTTTATCTACCTACTTTTTTTACATATTCTTAGTGTTTCGACCTGATCATTTAACACCTCGAGTATATACATTTCACCCAGTCAGTATTATAAAAATATAACAATTAATGTTATATTTTTATAGTATTAAATAACATAGGAGAATAACATAAGAGGCTTATTACATTGACCCTCCTCTGTGAATCTAAATTTTACGCAACTGTTTTTCCGTCGATCTTAAATCGTTAAACAAATATAATATTTCTGAAAAAAGAAAATATAGGGAACAATAACTAGAGTTTACACATTAAGTCATAATGTTTTTACAATTCAGCTATTAGTCAATTTAACTTATTAATATATTTGCAGAAAAAAATCCACTGCCACATGCATGACACTTGTATGAACAACTGCGGACACTCGTGTACAAAAAGTTGTCACGGTGATGGCGTAAAAGTGAGTACTTCAATTTCTACTACTTTGCGGCACATTGAGTTAGATGTGGCAACATCTTCTGATAAATACGTTAGATGTGATCAGCATTCAGCCGACATCGCGTTCATTGAAAGATGTACAATATGTAACAATAACCTTGTGGTTTCTGCCAAGAGCATAATCGGAAACGATATTCAAAAAATGCATCTCATTTAGTAGTATTGTTTAATAATACTAAATAAATATTACACTTTAATATTATCATATCATAATGCGTAAATTAAAATGTCCCGTAGGCTTGATAGATTTGGCGGACCATTCACTGCATTTGAAATGTTGATTACCCCGATTGTACTACAGGTCATGAACTCGTCACGAGACACCCAGGTGCGGTGCCGAGGGTATTTGAACAGAAATTTACGCAATTTTTTTTTTTTTTTTTAATTTATTTACTTAATTTTTATTGCTAATTGGACAATGTTTGATTTTATCGAACTTTTATTTTCGGTAACGGTATATCTGTAAGTATATGTATACATGTTTAAAAGGAACGACACGGCTTTATTACATGTGGAATGTGTCCAGCAGTTGATAAGATTGGACGAATTTTTGTGTAGAAAGTAAGTCTACGAACGGCTACTGTACTAGAGAGACAAAAGAACTAGAGATCATCTAGAGATCGAAAGTAGATCTTAATTATATTTAAAAAATCTATTAGGAACGTTTCGGCTTGAATGTACCCTTTTGTAAATAAAAACTAAATATCGCCACGTTGTGTGCAATGTGCATGCCTTATTTGATTTAATTGAAATAATAAAATCTAACACCCATTATATTAAAATATTAACTTTCCGTACATTTTCTACACAAAATCTTTAACTATATCGAATTTCAAATTTCTCCATTACGCGATTCCCTATTCCTTAAAACAGGGATGATATTTTCTTTTCATATATCAATTTATAGTTGTTGTAAGTATTGAGATATAGTTTATAATTTGTTGATCAGATGTAATCGAAACATTACAAAATATTTAAAAGTAAATGTTGTTACAATTTGTTTGCTGCTGGCGTGCCTGGACATAGGCCTCTCTCAATGAACGCAAAGACGGACGATCTCCTGCTACCCGCATCCATCCCGGACCGGCTACTGCACCGAGATCGTCTTCTTAGGCCTATGTCCAGCAGTCGACCGGTAAGGGCTGATAATGATGATGGTGTGCCTAACTTGTAATAAAGATGAGAGATGATCTAAAATTGATGTAAACTCAAAAAGCAGTTATGGACGTATTTCTTACTTAAACTAATCTATCCGTCATCATAACAAAACTAATGTACGCCAATCTATACTAATGTTAATAGACATGAAGAGATTTTTTTTATGACTGCAAGTAATCTAATGTAACTGTAGGTCTAATTTGAAAAGTCTTTTTGCCTATGCTATCTACATTCATGAGGAAGGTTAAATGCTACATAATATGACGATACGACCGGATCTGTACAGGCGAAACCGCGCGAAAAACTGATAATTCTATGTGACTGTTTCACAGGCATCACGATCAGAATATTTTGAGAAAGTTCCTGAGGGTGGTTGCACATTAAAGTGTGCTTATATGTTCCCATGTGGTCACAAGTGTCCATTGGATTGTCACTTCTATGATGCGAAACATACTAAAACCGTATGCCAAAGTGCATTTTGTGGTAAATTACCAAAACTGACAAGGTATACAAGGTATATAAAATTTAATATAAAATAAAATTATAACAATCGATTATGCACGATATAATTTTACGTAATAACGGTTCTCAGATCTGTGAATCCATCGCCCGATGGAGTGAAAGAGATGAATTTCTACGCTCTCTCGCTCCGAAACTCCGCCCATTTAAGACATCAGTATAATTCTGAACGTTATGACGTCACACTTCTTCGTACATGCAGCTACCGCCATCAATTTACAAACTTTATCACGCCAAAATGCCTTCTTTTCATTCTCATATAATATATGCTTATGACTAAACCCGATTTTAGGACAACCTAACTTTATCTAAGCTAATCTAGTTCTTCCTATACGCGCTAGGATTAATTGGTATAGCATAAAACAAACTTGTTCGTCCTAAGCCCGATTGTCTTAAACCCTATTAAGCTAGGCCCAACTAGTTGATCCTGGTCTAGCCTAAACATCCTTGAACACGCAAGGCTAAAATAAATGATAAACTGAATAAAATACGGAGTAATTGGAATAATAATATTTTTTATTAGAAAAATTCGTCACAACTGGAATATAAGATTATATTGTTATTTAATACCTTAAATAATATTAATAACAACAACACATCTTCACGCCAGTTCCCTAATGGGGTAGACATAAGGGGGATTCCCTTTTCAGAAATCCTAAACGAACGGGGAGTAACAAGGCGAAGGATACCAACTGCTTAACGTGCTCTCCAGTACGGGGGTGTAACAGCCCCAACCTCCTGACTACGGATTGTTAAAAAAATCCTAATAACACTTTGTTTGGTCCTGAGATTGGAACCAGGGTTCTCCTCAAGTGTGCGGCTCGACTTAGTACTTGATCACGAGACAGCCAATACCAACACTAACCAATGTAATGCAGGCTATGATATTGTCTATACTAATGAAACAAAGGTGATAAGTGTATTCGTTTTTTAAACACGCTAATCTCGGAAACCACTACTGCGATTTAAAAAATATTTTTTCGATATATCAAATTTATTGTTTTTAAATAAATATATTTACAAAAACACTAGATACACGATTTCATACTGAAAGGCTAAAGCATCCGGGAGGGTACACAAACATACATTTTTGCAAAGTCAACCTTAGGCGCATTATGTTTAGACATTTTCCGGAACAGATTATATCTGAAAGAAGTGCATAATTTATAATAGAAACATATTTTTTGCAAAGTCAAGTAAAAAAGATTATGTTGTATTTACAAAGTGCAAAATCTGATATGTTCACATCTTTTATACTGATGGAGACGCTTTTGTAAATCAATGATTTAGATAGTCAAAATGCCATGGACTGGCAAATGGGATAATATTAATTGTTAATAAGGCAAGTAGCGTATAATAATGATTTCTTTTTTAATATCCTTACTTAAAAAGGGCGTTACGGTATTAAAAAAAATTATAAAAAATATTGAGTTCTTTTTTAAAACTTCTGCAAATTCGCATTCGATATAGCCCAAATTTAAACTTTAATTTTAATAATCACATTAAAGTTATTTGTATTTTATAGAAATCTTAACGCCACACAATGGTCCAACTGTTACTCGTGTGATGTGATGATAACGAAGGAGCTTCCCTGTGGGCACACGAAAGACATGCAGTGTCACGAGGATCCGGAAAGTGTTTTATGTGAAATTATTGTTGACATCAAAATACCATCCTGTGGACATGAGGTAAGCATGTTTGTTATTTCGCCTCAGACACTTATAAATTGTAAATTGCCATGTGTAAATATGGCAGTTTACCCAGGGAGTCGACCATTAATTACGTGAAATGCTTTTTCGACTTTCGTTGCTTTTCGATATTAAAATTTCAAATTTACTTCTCGCTAACATAATATCGAAGTAAAGCGACTGCTGAACTGCCACGTACCGTCCCGTAGCCGATGGCCCATCGGAGGGGAGGAGGAAAGGAAGGCGACGTATCTGGATAACATTTGTGCAGATGTTTGCCGTCAGCGGTAGTCATCAAGAGGCTCCGTTTACTTGTTTGTCTACACGCAACATTGCCGTTCTGCAGATTGGACCGGCATGGATAAGTACCTATCCTTACACAATGCACAATGGCAGCGTGATGTGTTCGATGGGCTGTCGCTATTCGTACGGCAGTATCCGGTGGCCAATTGGTGGCCTTGTCACCCTCGACTGGTCATGTGTCCGTGGTGTCAATACAAATTATTTGAAGACGGCAAGATTTAACGCGACTCAATTTACAGGTTAAAGTACAGTGTGGCAGAAGTAGAGAAGACGTAAAATGTTCATTTCCTTGTGATGAACTAATGGATAGGTGCGGTCACAAATGTACAAGAAAATGCCACAGCACTGATGCGGAGCGTGAGAAAGTAAGTGAAGATTATTTATATATGTTTTTTATTATTTATTTACCATATTATACAAAATTAGGAACAGTGTCTATTAGAAAATGTATGACAATTAGGTTTGCGCTTATTTTATTAGGGTTGACATAGAAAGTAGATATAAGCATAAGGAATAAAAATGACACAGCATTCGCATAACCTTTTGAGGGTTACGAGCCCATACGCCTCTTAAGGTTCCGAGTTCGCTCAACTTAGCACTGTTGTAGCAACATCTGTTCGATATGCCACAGTGAAAAAAATAAATGTTATTTGTGACGACCGGCTGTCTCAGTTGGTAACGTGGCGTGGCGTAATCGTCCGCATGTATATACGTATTCCTATAATAAAAATCTTAAATATATAAAGTGTATTAAATTTATAACAGCACTAGATATATTTCCGTTGTCTAGTACCTGTGACACAAGTCCTTATGTTACTCGCCACAGGACTGGGTTCACGTGGTGTGATAAGCCCATAGACTTCGTTACTGTCATTCCTGAACATACGCCCGTCTTAGGAACACGGTTGTTTTCATTTGCTACATTAAAAAAATCCAGAAATCGCCCTTACAAATCTATTCTCAGTCAGAATTCAAAGTTTGTACCTTAATCATTCGCGGATATGTTTGTTACAGTATAATTAGCTAAATGTAAAAAAAAAAATCGCCACTGAAATATGGATTCCCGAAGAATGTTATGCGTATAAGTTATTGAATTAGCAATCCGCCGAGGGCGAAGTGAAGTATGTTTGATTCATTCATTCAATGAACACTGATACATTCCCACTCTACTCTTACCGGAGCTCTGTAGGTACTGGGGCGCTCTTTATCTCACCTCTAATTGCGCAAGATGCTCTCGTAACGCCAAATGCAATATTTCACATATTTCTAAACCATATTCCGTGTATCTGATTCAATATTCATGTCTTCAGCATGCGTGTAATGAAAAATGTACAAAAACGAATCGAGGATGTACGTGCGAACCAGATAAAATTTCTGAAGACCACAAATGTAAAAAAAAGTGTCATGAAGAATGTGGAGATTGCAACGTGCCGGTAACTATTTCTTTTATACAATAATAAATAAAATCAATGCTTTTTAATCAATGATAAGTTTAAAAAATATATAGAGAAATAATTTCATATTGTTATCGCATGAAATTATAAGGTTTATTATTTCTTTACAATAAAACTACTTTCACGGCCGGTTTATTTAATTATTTAACGGTTTATTTATTCATTAGTCCGAAGTTTTAGAACTGGGCACATTTCTTTTAAATATCTCTGTAAAATTATATTTATTAACTTGATGTATTAATACTGGTAGCCTGGCGTATTTCGACCGCAATAAATATTAGTAAGTTCTACAGGGAACTCTAGATCGTCGGGTTATTTATACTCTTGCAAAATACCCACCGGCGAATACTCTGGGGTTTAGGACGCTGTATTTAGGATTGTTGGCAACGAAAGTTTAATCATGATTTGATTTGTAGACGCTGAAAAAACTGAAGTGTGGACATGAAATGTACGTGGCATGTCGACAGCGTCTGGGCGAACTGTCGTGTGTCAACCCGTGCATGCGTCCCCTGCCGTGCGGACACCTGTGTACAAGGAAGTGCTCGGAGCCATGCGGGGACTGCAAAATATTGGTTTGTATTCAAATCAAAATATATAATTATAATGTTTAAGTTATAAAGTATGCCCGAGATGATGACCAGCTGGCGCAGTACTGACACAGCGCGGGTATGCCGTGCATGTTGCGCCAGAGATCGCCCAGATCTTGGTTGGATATTTATTTATATAATAAAATTTAAAAGAAAAACGTATGAGTATATTTTCCGTGTCCACAAATCCTTCCGGTGCTTAGCATAGGGCTACTGTGGTGGGATAGATCCACAGATATTAAAAAAAAACTAATAAGAATAACGATTCATGTGGTTCTGAGATTGTGGTATTTGAGCTGTAGCATACCGGCACAATCGCAGATGTGATTGAAAAGACGTGAGAATCAGATTGGTTCATAACCAAAGTTAGGAGCAACGCTGTGGGTATCTCTATACTTTATTTTCAATTCTTATTTATAAAGAAAGAAATAAAATTAAAATAACATCCCGACACAGTTCTAAGACGCATAAAACAAAATTTATCTCTTGGCCTTAAGTCTTCATTCAAGGTGCTTAACAGCTGTTCATTACTGCAATCTACATCGTGTAAGGTCAACTCTAGTTGATTGACTAGCAGTTGGAGTGTCCTGATGATTAATAGTCCCGGGGCACCTCACCAAGAGCGGCAATCGCGGCGGTTTTTGTGGGTATTCGGTATTATAGTGTGCCGTGAGACTCCCACCCCACTGGACCACACCCAGGGCCGGTGAAGGTGCGTAAATGCGTTTCCCCGCGTTAACAAAAAAAAGGGCTTGCCTGACCTACCCCTGTAAGTAATTCTCACGCCACTAGACTGGTGCACCGAGAACTGTTAGAGTAAGATTAATGTATTGTTATTTGTAGATGTTGAAAAAATTTGCTAAGTGCGAACATAAAGTTATCATCGCTTGTTGTACAAGTCTGGGCAGAATTTCGTGTATGAATCGATGTCCGCGAGAACTTCCGTGCCAACATTTGTGCACCAAGAAATGCTCGCAGCCATGCGGGGATTGCATAATAAGGGTAAATAAAATATAAAATTATTATGTTGGGTTACGTTCTAAGGTGTTATATAGTAATAATACCGATTTATTAGTAAGTGGTAGTGCCACGTTGCATTGCAGCCAAATTGTGTCAGCACGACCTGGGAGGTACCTCTCTCTCACACAACGTCGTCGTAAAATGCAGCTGTGGGGTCGCGTCTGTCGCGGTTGTAGCACACCGCACACGCGTGAGAATGCAAATGGGTCATAGGTAAAGTTGAGAGCAACGCATGCGCATGTACTCTAGTGGTTATATGTTTTCGGTAGCGCGAGGTGCTCCAACTGCCCTTTCCGTTTCCTTCACAATCAACCGGAGGTCGGCTTCCGCTGGATAGTCCTTCCTCTGCAGCGCCATAGATCACCAGTACGAGCAACTCGCATCTCTTTTTCACTTGTCTATGCCAATAATATAAAGCTAAAAAGAGTATGTTTGTTTCGCGCTAAACTCGGGAACTAACGGAGTAATAGGGGATACGCGGATAAAACGCGGGACGATGCTGGTGCAATAAAACTATTTTTATATGTCTGCAGTTTAGATAGTAGTCTAAACAAACACATCTAAACCAAATCTAAATTTACATTTCACGAAGCAACTTTAAATTTGGGACGCTATTGAGGAATATTTTTTTTAACAAAAAAATGGATTTATATTAAACGATTTTTGTCAAAAAAAAGAAGTGTATTAAATTCGTAAAAAAATGTATGAACGTGCCAATGCTCAAAGTTAGTTGCTACTTTAAACGTTAAGTGAACACATTTTATTATACACAGGTGGAGAAACGCATCCCTGATTGCAAGCATAAAATACGAATACAGTGTAAATTGGTAGCAACCAGGAGCATGTGTAGAGAGAAATGCGAACGCAAAATGGAGTGTGGGCACACGTGCGCAGGCCTCTGTAAAGATATCTGCGACCCGTCCAAGTGCGTAGTGCCAGTCGATACCACATTCGACTCTGCGTGCGGCCACAAAGTTTCACTCCCTTGTGCTGTGTTACATGGTTTAAATTTCGGTAAATATGATTTATGTGTTACGTGGTGCATCGCCCCAGCCCGTAGATGCACATCCCACACAACAGACAAAACCATCCTTGGGGTCGTCGCTCTATCCATCGGTGAAGACAGAAGATTTTGAGAAAATCGATCTCATACAAACAATTTTTGAGGTCTATACTAATATTATAAAGAGGAAACATTTGATTTGTTTGTTTGCATTGAATAGTGTCTTATAACTAATGGACTGATTTAGAAAATAACTTACAATTGAATCCTACAATATCTCAGATAAGAAGCTATACAACATTTTCCAAAACGTTAGGGATAATTAGGAAAATTTCGATAATGTAACAATCTAAGTCTGTCCCGGCCGACGTTGTTCTGTCATAAATGTGTTTGTTGTCATTGTAAGGTGTGATGTTTACGAGGCCGAAAGTAAAATTTATAATTTTTGCCATATTCTGCGAAATATCCGTGCGAAACGGGGACGGACTGCTAGTACTGTAATAAGGTTTTTCTCAACACAAACAGACAGATACGCTGTGGTGGTAAGATACTTTAATAAAGAGTTCCCATGACCACCTCCTATTTCCATCATGATCTCTTGGTGTCATCTAGATCGGAAGCCACAAAAGGACAAAGCACATTTACTTTAGAAACTCTTTAATAAATTTATTACACAAACCAAAACTGTGTCCACAAATAGTTAACACATAAACAACAGCTTCAACCATTAGTGAACTATAATGATTTCATTTACCACAAAGCAAGGGAGAAAAGAAAACGAATTTAAATGGAATGTAGCAAAATAAATTAATTAAAATTACATAGAAGACCTAAGATGAAAAGAAAATACAAATACAAATATAAAGATAAGAACAAAATGAAAAAATATATGCCTAATATAACAGCATATACTTTTTATTTTGTCGCGCCTGTTCATCCTCCAATGAAGACAGAGAAATTCCTAGATGCACCGTGTCCAACGGTATATTATTCATCGATGCAGACCCATTTCCGCGCTTGTTGGAGCCTTGCAGTGTGCCATGCGGCGCGCGACTGGAGTGCGGGCACGCGTGCGGCGGCCGCTGCTCCGACTGCCGCCAGGGTCGGCTGCACGTCGCCTGCAAGCAGCCCTGCACAAAAATGAACTTATGCGGACATCCGTGAGACTCGTATTTCCATTTTTAACAGTATACTACGAACAGAAGAATCGTTTGTCGACTACTGTCAACTATTAATAAATCACGGCACAGTTATCCAATTTTTTTTTCGCCCAAAATGATACGACAACAAAGCCATAGTTTACGCCAGAATTGTCCTTAATCTACTAAAGAAAACTACTATGGTACGGGTCATACCACAACGAACAATGTGATATGTTTCAGATGCACCGCACCTTGCAATAAAATCTGTCCGCCTTGTAAACAGACGTGCGAGTTCAAGTGTGCGCACTGGAAGTGTCCCAAGTTATGTAGTGAGACGTGCACCCCGTGCCCGGTAAGAATACACAATATCACTTAATAAGCAGAAAATAGTATCGCACAAAAAAAAATGTTAATCGTACAAATGTTACAAGTACAGTCCGGTTTTTCTAATGTTGTCGCGTCACCAATGAGCAGCTACACAACATAGTGTTGCTGCAGTGCAGTATGCGAAATATAGATCATTCAGGATTGCTCTTTAATAAGCACAACTAATGTTACAATGTTAAAATATTTGTTCCATTTTATATTTATTATCAAATAATTCAATGTGCAATAGGCAATTTAACTAAAATAAAAAAAAAAAAAACATATTAAATAGTCATTACTACTTATACAATATGCCAAGAATATCTTTCAAATAATTATAAACATTTATAGGAATACCATGCAAACAATTTGAAGGAGGAGTATATACACTGAAGTATGATGATATAAATTATGGAACTTAACGTTCGATAAAGTTGCATAACTTTCTTTCGAGCAGACACATCTGGCCACACATGTGTTATGCGATGGGATTTACAAAAAAACCCTCTACAACTCGATAAAATAAGAATAAAATATGTCATTCATTATGGTTTAGGAACAGTGCACTGGTACCTGCGAACATGGCGGTTGCAGCCGCCTGTGTGGCCAGCCCTGCTCGCGACTGCCATGCACAGAGCGCTGTCCTCTGCCACTGCCCTGCGGACATGCCTGTCGGGGCTTCTGTGGCGAACCTTGTCCAAACATATGCAAAGAATGCCGTCCTCAGGAGTTCCCAAAGGACTCTTTAGGAGGCGAACTTGATGACAGTGCCATGTAAGTATTAAGAACGATATATCGGGTTGGCTGCACAAGATTAAAAATCGAATTCGTAGTCGCGGTACGCTTGCCAAATATGGAAGAACAAAATTATTTCGCATAGTTTTGATACATTAGGTTAAAAGTCTCAGCCTTTCAGGAATAAATTAATTTCCAACTCTTTCCCATAGATGCACCCTGTTAACTTTGATGTACGAGGCTTATTGTACAAGGTTTTATATTGTTTTTCTTCGCTTTTTAGTTCTCTCTTACAATTGTGTCGGAGACCGCCTCGGTTGTCCTTACATCTAATTTAAATTATTATGATTTGGAACATATTCCAAGTCAATAAAAATGTAATTTTGCTGGGCAAAAGAACCAGTAGTTTGCGTAGTCACACACTTGGCTACACTTAAAAATAAAAATAAAAGTTGCGAACTAGCTATTTGTCTCTTATAAAGAAACAATAGGTGATTATCTAGGTAGGATACATATTAAATGTCAACTTATAATTTAAAATATTATTCATGTGAATAAAATATTTTTCTAGAATCATAATTATTTAGTAATCTACAATTATTATTTACAGCAACAAGCTGTTTAGTTTGTATGTAATTTTATTTTCCTTTGGCAACTTATGTAACATATGGAGATGTGAACAAAATTACCTTTTTAATGTTGGATAAATAATTCACTAATTCTTTATAATTTGCAAAGATCCTTCCATTCGCATCTCCGCGTCTCTCGACTATAATGATAATGGTCGTGTTCGGACAGTGCGTAATGCTCAATATTCCTCTAATTATTATTATATGACTGGTGTCGCCTCTTGATGACTACCGATGGCTACTTTTATTTCGTACCGGAACGTATGTTGTGGAAGCTAGGAGATGCAGCTGCGCCGGATCAATGATCGTCTGGCGGCGAGACACTCGCGCAGACGTGAAGATACATCCCGATATGGGAATGTGTATAATGACTTATTTAACTACAAGTATCATCGCCAGAAAGAGCACGGGCTCCCTCATCCACCGACTCTGACGTCGAGGGCTGCTCGCATACGGTAGCTAAGATGGCCGGATCATGCCTGGGGGGCGACTGCCATAAGCATGCGGACAACTAGAATGTAGGAGCTGCCATCTTTCACGGTTTCCTCAAATAGGCCACCGAGACTCTAATGAGCCGCACCAAATACGATAGCATAGCCTTCGATTAATGTGTACGCGGCACGTATCTCCTTGCAGCAGTTAGCTCATATAACATTAATAATATAAAATTTTTTACAGATTCGTTCTTTTAGAAGATTGTGGCCACATTCTTCATTCAGAAAATATACAAAATCTGAATAATGACGATGGATTAATAATATTTTGTCCATTATGCAGTGCACCTATCATAAACACACAGCGATATAGAAATCGTGGCAATCATATGTTAAAGGAACTGTGTACACTTCAAAAGAAACTACGTGGAGCTGGCGAGGAAATTTTAGATAAACGGAGAAAATTCTTAGAAGATATAAAGCTGTGGTACAATGAGAGACTACCAAAAAATTTCCGTAGCATTGATGGTAAATATGTATTTGGTATGATGAAGCTGCGCTTTAGTAAAAGGTATTGGGGCCGGCACGACCGGGAACGCCGTTGCTCTTAAGATACCGCCGTAAAGTGACTGACTTCGGTGTCGCGATTCCTGCGGTTTGTAAACATCCGGGGCCCATTCGTAGGGAGGAGGAATGGAGGGCGCTGATGATGCGATCTGGGTGACAATAATGCGGTTGTTTATGAGAGTCTGTAGTCGTGAAAAGGCTTCGATTGCTCGTTTGCTGCTTTGCTCTACTAAAAAAACACACGTACAGCTTCTGGGGAGTTTCATACGTATCTACAATGTCTACTTGAGTATTCCGTTCAAACAGAAATTAAAATGAAAAATATCGATTTTTGATAAAATGTAATTTGTAACGAAGAGTGCCATAGTGACCCCTCTCGCAGTGAAAAACCGGCCCTTATACGAGGATCCGCGTCACCGGTGGATCCTTTCGTTACCAGATCCGTAACGTCACGCGTACGTGTGGTCTTTTCGCCAAATACTGGACCGCCTTTCACTACCTCCAGGAGGCGACCCTATACAAACGACCTAGGTCCGGACGGTGTAAGTAATAATGTTCTAAAGAGGAGACCGGTCCCCTCGGCCAGGATATTAATAGTTACTTTCTCTAATCTTTAATAAACATCCGTCCCATCTGCGGGAAAGGAGCCCCTCTCCTTTTCCGCAGGTGCGAAGTCTGTCCCCCTATCGACCACAATCTCACCTAAACCGTTGCCAGTACTGGACACATCCGTCAGCATAGAGCAGTCAAAAAAATTATCAAAAACTGGTAGACCATCAATGAGCAAATGACACCCATGAACATCCGTATATGCAGGTGCCCTGCTTTGTAGTTCTGGGTGTTGGGAGTTTTTAATTGGATATTTCCCCTACCTTAAAGATTTTTTTTTTTTTTTTATAAGATATCAACTAAGGTGAAATTACTTTTCTTTTATAAATATTATAATTTTTTGCGTACTGATGAACGCTTCCGATACACTTTTTTCTCCTTTATTCCGTATCGAATTTAATCGTTAAATTTAATCGAATGAAACAGCACGCATTTTAGGACCAGTACCTACGCCTAAATTTCACTTTATTAGCTCAATCGATAACGAACATTTAATTTATTGTAAATCTTATACAGACCTAACTGATTACATATTTTGCAGTAAATCTAGCCTGTTTGGCCGTATTTAATTACGCTAAGAAAATCAAGGAATATGATTTACTTGATGTTGAAATGAATTACGTTTATTTAAATATTCTCAAAATATTACGTAAGTACTGCTGCGACTACAACACATCGGCATGTGTGCGAACGCTACGATCGGAAATGGACGACCAGGTGTCTATGATCTGCAAATACCTAAAGGAAAATCTGGCAAAACTAAGCGTTCAGCAACAGCAGGACTTGGAGAATGAATTGAAACGAGTACACTCAATTATAAGCCTCTCAAAATACCTAAATCATCCTGCCTTCATTGACAACAAAACCAACCCAATATTTGTGGACAGTGAGAGAAATGCAAGAAAGGCGGTTTTGAGTACAAATATTTTTGATCATAAAATAGTAACGGATGCCCTTAAACTGTTGCAAGACGTTATAGAAGAAGAAATTATAACACAAGAACATGACATGACCGTGAAAGCGATCGACTTAGTTGTTGGAAATTGGCGTAAATGCCCTAACGGGCACTTTTACTGCGTAGGCGGGGTCGGCAGTGCAAACCCGGCACGCACGTGTACAGAGTGTGAGGAGTCACACGATGCACCTCAAGACTAAGAAGTGAGGTTTTCCGAATAGTATATTATGTTTGAGATGTTCAAAATGTAACAGATTCCTGGAGGGCTGAAGTGACGGAACCCCTTCACTGCCTATTCAGTGTAGCTCTATTGTCCACACAAATAGACTTAACATTTTATATTTTATGACAAAAAAATTCAACGCAAACTTTTATTTGTCGCATACTTTCTTTATTTTTTATTTTATTTTTAATATGTTTATTAATAATATTTGAGGCATTACAATATGCCTGCCCCTAAAATATGACTCCCGTAAGTAATACACAAACAATATTGAACTACAAAGTATCTTATTAAAGCTCTCTTTCGCAAGAACGATCCATGGTGTAAAATAAAAACAAAATAAACTCAGCTCAACACAAAAATATAATTGAGTTATTATCAAAAACTGCTTTTATAGACCTTTAACGTGTTTATTGTATGTACACGGGTACCTAAGTGGGTACTAAAGTAAAGATTATATCTTACTTCAGATTCAGAGATTGAATCTTATTTTGGGTCAAGTGAATATGTAGGGAGGCTCCGTTTTTAGAATAGCACATCTTTTAAACATAGTGAACGTCTAAATCATGAGCAGAACGGCCGTTTTTGGAAATGGCTAGTTAGTAGAATACGACTACGATGTTAACATATGTAGAATGGGTCGATAACCGTCAATTGAATCTACCTACTCGGTGTAGCTCTATAGGAAAGGACACTTGGAATTAAGTTTACATTTACGCACCATATAAATATAAGCCTCCACTTATCTTTATTTTCTGGTAAATTTTTACCTTACTTGTGTGTTTTTGTTTCAAATTATATTATATCATAATCAACATGAATAAATGCTGCTTATTATTAACAAGCTTTGTATATTATTTACCTGGTTTATGTTTATTACCATACTTTAAATAAGTATATATGTTTACTGCTAATGTAATTATTGAGGAAAGTATTAAATTAAGTCCAAAAAATTATCCTGTACTGAAAAAGCCGGAAGGCCCTTTCTTAACCGATTTTTTTTTATAGTAGGGGGGGAACAATGGGGCCCATCTTATTTTTCATTGATTGATTTTTGATTGATGCGCAATGCGAGATCAGATAGACAAAGATAAGAGAAGTAATGCATTTTCGTGTTCCTTCTCAATAAACGACTTGAACGCCGTACCGCAAACTCATTAGCGCGCCCTCTACGTCCGGCCACAAGTTCAATGAAAATACCTGCAAAAAGAAAAGATTTTCCAACACCTTCATCGATATAAGTTATCGATAGACAAATCATTACATTTAATTAAATGTTATTTAAATAAATTTGTATCATTAAACCAGTTACAAGGTTCTAAACAACCTAAATTTAGATAAATAAATAGATACTAACTAAACGCACATAAACCAAATAATAATAAGGTACATCACTAATGTCTCATGTGACCTCATCACTGTCGGGTAGACACGACTCTGGCGTGGCTGGCACACGATTTTTAACAGCTTCTTCGATGGGAGTGAGAATGTTATAGTGCGGGACATAATAAATAATGATCTAATAAAATATCAACGTATTTATGAGTATAATTAATCTGATTCTACATAACTTTGTAAACTTATGTCATCCCAAGTCTTGACGTATTTGTCTTATCACATTTACATACGTCACTGACCATTTCTCTTCTGGAACTCTATCCAATTCGCAAATGCTGCATTTCGTGGGTCGCGAGGTCTTGCTTCGTCATTAAAATCCAATGGCGGTAAATTTGATACGTTTTATACGTTTCATTCTTGTCCCATATACTCCGTTGATACATAATAGAACTTGCTAGATCTCCTGCAGAAACATGGGTTCCTTTTATTATGTAAAATACTTTGCGACGAAGGTCCGGCTATATCCTCAGAAGACATAATTATAACTACAATTCAAAACCAAAAACTGTAATTAAGAGAACTGCCCGATATTACTTACGGGTACGGATATTACTACGATGAAAATTTCTAGTACCTATTCATTCTTTTTTAGTGATTTCAACTAGAATGATAAATATAATGAACGAATGAAATACTTATGCAATATGAATCATTCAATTAATAGATTCATTGCGGCGATCATTTTGTCATTATTGTGCCTGGCGGCTAAGGTGAACATATACGGTTTAAAAGTTTGTTTAGTGCATATGTTAAGTCACCATCCACGTCTGAAAACGAAATGGAAGATATTGCTGTAGTTTTTATTAATAAATTTAGAGTAGTGTATTCTTTTATTTATAAATATTTGAATCAATTCATTTGACTGTCAGTCCGTCGCAAATCTAATATTGACTCACTCCTACATCCAACGTAAGTAACTAGCAATCTCTCGTAACGCTTATGACGTCACCGCTTGTCGTGGTAGCCGACTGTGGTGTACAGGGTAGTGTTAAATGCATTTTTCATCAATTATGATTTTTTTCACAAATTTATAAATATTGTGCATTAGATACGAATGGTTTTCACTAAAAATAATATTCGAAGTAACATTGGGCTGCTTTTAATAAAATATTTAATAAATTTGAATACGTTCCTTTCCTACCCATCACTAGCTGTCGTCTCTACACGATTTGGCATGGGGCAGAAAGTGATGGATTTAGATTAGCCATTTTTGATGATTGTTTTTTGTAGTGGAATGCATATTGTAGACACAATATTTCATTGTAGTTTTAAATAAGAGGAAAGATAATCTTTAAAAACCTTATTTTGTATATTTACCTGTAGACAACGGTGGCGCGATGAGCACGTTTGCGTTTGTAGGTTTACCCGAGCGTGGCGTTCAAAAGGTTAAACGAGAGACTCGGCCATAGCCTCCCCTTTACTATATATGTTATCCCTATGTCAAAAACCCATGATATTTTTCATATTTGGAGCGAAAATGGTATTTAAAAGTAGAAGACAGTTGTGAAGGTGTTCTTCGGAAATAGCGAAATCTGATTATTATTTAAATATTATTTTTACGTGATAAAATCATCAGGCAGACCGGAAACATTAAAAAAGCGTAACCATGATTCGTCGCATACATGGATTGTGAAATGAAGTGGGGTCACTCATTCTCGACGTGGACGTACTACAACTAATGCCGAGTGCCCAGATTTAGGTTATTACTGAGGACAATGTTGACATGTTTTATTTTATTAAGAGATATTGCCAATTGCAGCCGAATTGGGAAGGGACTACCGGGGACCTATCTTTCAGTCACATATTACCACTGTAAAGTGACAGCTTTGTTGTTACGAAGGAAGGAGGACAGCACATATGCATCATGCGTGGATGTTTTGAGCGTCGGTAGCCATCAAGTCGGTAGATGACTACCGATGTTCACTGCCAGTTTATCCCCATGAGCTATAAAACATCTGTACCTCATGGAGGTTTTGCAGAGGTGTTACACCTGGTCTCTTAAAAAAAATACCACAGAAATTGGTCAAATTGTATATTTATCAGAATTCAAAACACGATACCGAAATGTCACATTATTTTCGAAGAACTTAAAGCTTTTTTTATCTCTCTCCCCAATGCCAACCCCAGAGGTGGCGGCACAGCATTGCCAACCTGAAAATAAAGTTAAAATATATATAAATTAGAGATCAAAACGGCCATTGACAGAGTAAATTTAAGTACACGTCGTGGGTAAGTTGGCACTTGCCCCGCGTAGAAAATTACGGCGCGAGCTATGCGACTTAATGGTAACGCGCTGCCCCTCGCGTCGCGCCTCATACCGCACCTCCATTGAGACCCGTAAATGTATTACTTACGGTGATAGTTCAAATTACATGCCAGGAATTTTACTCCCTTAGCAGTGCAACACTATAATTCTAAAATTTAATTCTAAAACAAAGTGGGCACTTCATAGAATATACCTACATTAAGAAATTCAAAAATGCATAATGAAGACTTCAGAACCTGTATTCTCCGAATTGGACACGACCGGGGTTCCGCTTGCTCACTTGCTACTGCCATAGTGTCGCAATTTCATGCGGTTTGTGTTTGAGGTGGCCCATTAAAGATAAAGGAGGGAAATACGTCTGCATAACAATTTTTTGTATGTATTTGGCAGTCGTTAGTCAACAAAAGCATCATACTGCTCGTTTCCCCCCCCCCCCCTATATTTAAGTTTTATTTGTGTTACCTGTCGGTGCTTATCCTGTATGGAGCCGGCGAAGAGATACGTGTCGGGGAAGCCCTGCGAGCGCGCGCACTCGCGCACGGATACCACACGGTGCTGCTCGGGGTGCAGCACCCGGCCCTGCTTGCCCATCGGCTCGGGGTCCGTCACCGTGGTGCTGAAGTAGCCATCCCACGACACCCTTCCTACAAGACGTATAAATAAAACAATAACTGGGCCGGGTATTCATTAGACAACTTTTGTTAATAATCGCACATGATAGCGGTCAACTGTTCGAATTAAGTTTCGAAAAGCGCAAGTGTTCGGACCAACGGTTAAGAACTTCATCCCTACTTTTTAAAAGGTAGTCCCCGTATTACTTCGGAAGTGTTTTAGCTATATAAGTATAACCTAGTAGCTTCTTAACCTCCGCGTAGAACTCTCCTCTTTTTCATTTTTTTTGTTGACGCGCTGAAACGCATTTACGCGCCTTCACAGTCCCTGGGTGGGGTCCAGTGGTGTGTGGGAGTCGCGGCACATGATAGTGCCGCATACCCACAGAAACCACCGCGAATGTCATCAGTTAAGCCCTTGGTGAGGTGCCCCGGAACAATAATCAGGGCACCTCGACGGCTAGTCAGCCCCCTGAGGGACCAACTCCACCTCCACAGATGGTGCCCAGCACTACAGGACAACCCCACCGACTTTGACACAGTGCAATGGGGTGAGGTTCCCATCCTCGCCCCTTGCCCCGTGCGCAATAGCGCAACCTCCTATTGGCAAACAAGGCTTGAACCATGGTGGGGTGCGTAGAACTCTCCTGACTGGAGTGTCAGTGAGCTGTTGCATGTGGAGAGCCATGTCCTGCCACAATTTATCTTTTTTTCTGGCATAACATGAGCAAGTCTGGGTCACTATTTTTGAAGTTACACTTCTTTTAGCGCGTTAGGTTATAGTTATACGATGCGCGCCCACACCTTCCCGAAAAAAAGATACTCTGAAGTTACAACACTTTAGTTTTTTGAAAAACTACTAAATGCGAAAGATAAAAAAATAAAAATATTTTTATCCTGTTGCGCCAAAGAAATATAACTTCTGATAATTGCGCATAAATACACACACTTTTTTTGCAACATTCTTACTCTACCAACGAAGAAGTCCGTGGTTATCGTTAGCCTCAACGACTACTCTATTTGTTTCATCAAACCAGTCTTTATTATCTTGGACCTTTTGGACTATAGTGTGTTAGGTACCAAGATTTGTAAAAATACAGTGGCTTGCCTTACAGACCGGGTCAGACTTCGTACTCTTTTGTTCTCGCCGAGAGAGCGTTCTGCCTCTACTGCAAATAATTCGGAGAAGCCTGTTGTGAGATGGTTTATATTAAGGTGCTTTCCATCACCAGTGAAAGGATCCACTTTCCTTGAAGGATAGGTATAAGTCTGTGGTAACTCGGGGAACTTGAATGCGTATACCATAACAAATTTACCGCTCAGGCAAATAACCTTAGGTAACACTGGTGTCATCGTTGTGCCTGGTTATCATTTATTATAATACCTCATTTATAATATTAGTGGAATATAATGAAATTAGTACATACCGTAAAGCCCCGCCCAGTTGTTATGCCTGTTGGCGGTGTGCGGCAGGCACCACGGTATGAGCGTGTTCTCTTGCTTGTCCCCCGACGAGCAGACGCCGCCCGCAGCGCACGCACACACACCGCGCAACGCGCCGCTCGACGAACGGCCGTTCTTTTTATCCTCGTACCGATACTGAAGCACCTGCATAATGAGGTTTCTTTTTAATTTATTACTTCGTTTTTATGTTTTATTTTGTATCTTAAGACTACCTAGTCCCGCCGCTGTTTCTAACGAGAATAACAGGGCTGGATTACCTAAACAAATTATACACTAAAACCTTGCTCGGTAATAGCTCTTTCGTTGAAAACCGCATTCAATTTTGTGAATTTTAAGAAAAATGAGACTGTTTAATGGCATGTAAGATGTAGGCGTGGGTAGTATCGAATATATTTCATAAAAATAAATGTACATCACAGGGTAAAGCGTACATTTAAGATTAAATACTTGTGACGCATATAAACAAGCCATTTTTTTGGTGAGAAATATAAACAGACCGCACAGAACATACTGTGGTAGTCTCTGGTAGGAGGAGCGAAATGTAATGCTAATAATATTCTTAACGTTACGGGAATAATCTACTATAGTAACCTCGTGGACGTGGGAAACTTTCGTGCCATGAAACAATTTTGTCTTAAATATGACTGGCAGCAGGTAATGTATGGCAGTAAGCCCCAGTTGATAATTAAATATAACGTGTAGACAATGTGTTAGGCATTTATACCCCCGAGGTGCTTAGCCGGCCTTCACCTGGTTGTCATCTCTGTTTTGAATGTTGAAGTCATCGCAATCCTGTACTACTAGCTCCGTGTTGACTGGAACCGAAATCGAACACCCTTCCTCCGCCTATTTTCTTCTGATTAAGTTCGTGGCAGCTTTTATCATTCCCTCGCGCTCCCAGCGATCATATCAAAGAGTCACAAATGATGGCCGATCCTGGAGACGCAGGAGTCTGCTACTCCTGATGGGAATTGTTGTGGGCCATGCAAGCTTCATAAAAAGTTACAAATATAAACCAATGTTGTAACATGCATTAAACGCTTAATTAGCATACCGACAGCGCGACATCTACTCTATGAAATATAGTTACTATTCTCACACTTGTCTTATCAATTAGTAGATAATGAATATAGTTATAAATTTTAAAAAAACGCACCATAATAGATATTAGTATTATTATATCAGTATCTTTAGTTTCTGTATATTGAGAAATATTTTATACTTTTTGGTCTAATATGATATAAAATCGTGTTATTAGATGTTTTTGTATAAACTATATTTATTTTTCACTTTTTAGTTTAGTGTGACGATGAGATAAACTTATTCATGTATTGTTCTTTATACACAGTTTAAAATAATTCCATTTGTTTAAATTGTGTTAAAATCTATTCCAAAGTGAATACTTTGGATATTAGCTTTACAGCCCAATACAGCTTCATCGGGTTGCTACGAGTGCTCGTCTGGCGACGAGACGAGACATGGCCCCCTCTCTCCCACAGATGGAATAGATACATCCCTTTATGTGTGTTTAAACAGCTAATTTCACTTATTCTCATGGCCAGAGGGACCGAGAACTCCCTCAAGATTCACCCAAGTCTTACCTTGCACTTAGTTCCATCAGACAGAGCAACGGAGGTGTTGGGGAGGTCGCGCCAGTCCGAGCCGGGGGTGGTGGGTATCCTGCTCATGCGCGCCTGTATGAGCGGCGCCATGTTCTTGCAGATGTGATCCCGCAGCTTCACGCTCTCGTCTTTGCTCCTTACCAGCCGCTGGAAATACGTCTCGGGCATCGACGCGTACTCGATCTCGATCTTGTTGGCGCCGTTACATATCGGGGGCAGATCGCTCATAGCGTCCCGTATCGTACAAGTCCTCCGCGGCGCGGACTCGTCCCATTGGATATTTGTGATGAACTTCTTACCGTCGATCGTCGTAGTTAGCGAGCAAGCCCGGCGACTGAACACATGTGTAGGCTCCGGGTACGCAGGCAGATCATAGCCAGGCGCGGCCGCCAGGATTATCAAACGTCTTCTGGTCTGCGGGACGCCATAGTTACCCGCCTGCAGTATACCAAACGTACACTGGTAGCCCATATCCAAGAGCGCTCTGAGGGTTAACTTCAAAACCATTCCCTTTTTGAACGCCACAAAATTTCTGACATTCTCCAAAATGAAATATTTCGGTCGGTAATAGTCACAGTAGGATAGGTAGGAGGCGACCAGGGAGTTCTTGAAGTTGGAGTACTCTCTCGAGTTAAACCTGTTCATGCCGGAGAAGCCTTGGCAGGGCGGTCCGCCGCAAAGCAGTTCCACCTCACCCTGGCTGGGCAATCGGAGACCACTTGCACTATGCGTGGCACCCGACATTGCATCTTTCAACAGCGCATTGCAATCTTCATTAAAGACGGTGCAGCTTTTGTTATTCAAGGAATACGCATGTGCGGCCGCTTCTAAATTTTCGATAGCCCACCGACATTCGGCTATGCCAGCCCGGTGGAGACCCTCGGACAAGCCCCCGCAGCCAGCGAACACGTCCAGTGTCCGTAGGGGCCTAACGTTTACACTTTGAGTTTTGGAAACGTTTGGATCGATGGCCTTACTTGATTTGCCCTTCCCTTTGCCCTTGTCTTTTCCTCTTTCCGTTCGGCCTATACTCCGAGCGTGGTTGGGCACGTCTTCCATTTGCCCCGAGCCCTTATTGAAGGCCATTCTAAAGTACATTCTGTTAGGATCTGCTTCGAGCCAATCGTAAATATTGTCCTGTTGAGGTATATTCTCGATGTACACTATATCGCACGGTCCCTCCACGGCGGAGAATGACACCTCCTTTATTTCCTCGCTCCAGTACACCACATTCAGATCCTCGTGCTGTGGGAATCTGCTTGTGGTGTTTTCCGGTCTGTACAGTACGTGGACTTTGATGTAGATGTCTTGAGGGACGACCAGAGGGCCCTCTCCGGCTGCGGTGACTGCTGCAATGTATCCTACACAGAACGGCTGGCCCGTGTCCATATTGGAGCCGCGCGTACAGTTATCGCTCTTCCGATAGTACTCTGGATAGATATTCTCATCCACCTTTTCCAATTTCTGTTTGCCTGTTACAATGTTACTGAAGTTATTTTTCAATTTGAATGTTCCGGCTCTCAAGAATACCCCACAACCTTTTTTATAATCATAATCACGCCAACGAATACTCGTCCACTCCGTCCTATTATTTTCTTGTACGATGGGCGACTTTTCTGTCAGTTTTCCCGAAATTTTCGGTATATCTTTTGCGTCTTTCCTAGTTTTCCGCTCACAAGATGGACAATATCTGTGTTTCCTCAATTCGTTTGGACAGATTGGATCTATTGGCAGATCTTCAAAACGAGCGGTGAATCTTTCGTAGTATTTTTTATAGAAGTATGTTTTGCCATCATCTTCAAATAGGTTCTCGTCAATTTTTTTACCGCCCAATCTGAACCAATCTGATGGTGTGTCTATTCGCTCTACGCAGGCCTTTCTTAAAATTGAAGAGAGAGGTGCACCGTGACAACATCTATCGCCTAGAAATATCTCCCTCGGATCACCGACTTCACCTAACACGGTATCAGACGACCTAATAAATACTTCACCGTGGAAGAAACCCGCTTTTTGATTAATTATTTCTTTCCAAATGTATGTAATTCTAGCCACTAATGATGGAATATTAGTTTGTGACGTTTCCACCACAACAAAATCTCCTATTTTTAAACCCGCTCCTTCAATTTCCACACTATCATAGTATATTTTGGTGTTATCTGCTTTGATAGGCTCTCCCGGCCAAGTTATATGTCTATTGTTTGATCCTGTTAATTTTACCGGTAGTGTATCATCAATTTTATCCATCTGTCGTTTTTCAGCTGATAGGCGATAGTCTTCCTCGTCATCTGGCTCCGAGTCTTCGGCTTGCTCCACAGCCATATTGGGACACAATCTCCTGATGCAAGCTTTCTTTGTTCGCCCGTGGCCACCAAATTTTGCCATTGCTCTGCAAGCATTACACTCTCCACAGTCCGGTAATTGACATGCTTCACATATGCCACACCTCTTTCTTCTCAAAACAAGTTCATGATTCGTTTTATCTAATTGGTTTGTAAAGAAGCTTTCAAATGTTTTCCTAACTAATGGTGTGGTGGTTGCCTTAGTCCATGCCTTTTTATCAACTTTCTTATAATCAATTTTGGCCCGTATTCTTTTCTTTCCAAACTTTATTCCCATTAGTTTAATTAATTCTCTCATACAAGGCAGTGTGATTAAGGGTTCACAGTCGTCATCTGCCTCTAGGCTGACAACTTGATCACATACAAATTGTGCATGTTTGTGTAGCATTTCTTCTGACATTTTTGTATCATCCAATTCTGGTATTACAGACTCACGAACCATTTCTAGCAAATCTTCATATGTTGGGAGCAAATAGTGATACTCTTCTAAATACTCTACAACCACTTTACTCAGCCATATCTTTTCATACAAATTATTCATTAAGGGTGTGTATTCAGTACTTGGTTTCAAAAGATTGTACTCTCCAAATTCTGTCGATAGCGTAATACAATTCTTCGTCCCACCATCAAAACCATGAATATACCTAAAATATCATGACTGTTTATTACACGAAATAAAGATTAAATATGAATATTCATAATATCATATACAAATGGATTCATTTTTATAAAATATGGAGGGAGAAGTGGAGTTGGAACCTTTGATGTCTACTAACCCCTATAAACATCTGCATAATTTTAGCAGACATGACAACCTGCACTGAGGTATCATGTGTGTAGCCCCCTCCCTGGTCGAATTGTCCCTTTTCGGATGAAAGACCCAAATGGCAATAACTCTTACATATTACAATAGTAAATAATATACTTAATCACCATTCAATTATGGGGCCAACGTCTTTCACAGGGACAGATTCTTCATCAATTTCTTGAGAGTCTGAACAAATAGATTTTAAGTATCCAGACATGTATATCCGCACATCACTTTCTATTAACCCAGCATCGATAGCGCACAAGTGTCCTTGTTGGTCAAAAATAGAGAACCCTGTGATATTTGTTTGAGGTCTCTCCATTATATCACCTTCGTCTCCTGAAATGATAAAAAAATTCTTAAATTATATGATATTTATAATATTCTTCAACTTTGATATATTTATTATTTTTTGCTTCAATATTTCTTATGCATGATTTCCAGTTTTAATTTTGTAAGGTAGGTATTTTTTCTGAAAAAAACAAAAGGTGAACAAAAAAAAATTAAATAGAAAATAATTAATATTACCATACCAGAAGATAGAACTAATTTTTCATTCGTTAACGCCACAAATTCCTCCACAGCATTTTGAGGATGTCCTTGGAAATAGATTATGTCAGAGTTATTAAGATATTGACCACAAATTTCACATCTTTCTAAATTGATTTTTTCTTGATTTTCTCCATTAAGGGGAACAATATTATCCCTAAATTTGTTATTAGCATACACATTATTATTTAAATTATAATCTAAATTTCCATTCATCACTTTATCTATACACTTCATGTCAAGTTTATTTTCTCCATTGAGCTTTTCATCTAATCGTATTGTGGTGTCTTCTTTAATTGCTAAGTCCTCGTAATGATCACATTTCTTGTCTAATTTAATCTTTTTCTGAAATACAAATAGATATTTAATTTTAGTAACAAATTGAACAAAAGCTTCATTAATAATAACATTCATTGTCATTAAAAAGAATTAAAACCTGTAGGTAAAATAATCAAAAAGTTTAATGACAATAAATATTTCCAAATAGGTAAATAAAAACTTACTTAAACCTAGTATAATCTTGTGCCCATAATAATAATCGTAATAATATAATATTTGTGAGCTACTTCTACCAGAGGATGCGTGTTTTGTAAATTGAAGAAATGTTACATATATAATTTTTATTACATACATACATATAACACAAATATAAATGCACATATTTAACCTGGATGAGATATGAACACAGCCATTCTAATACTTGCTATGTTACTAACTGAACAAATTAATTATCCGCCTATATTCAGTTGGTGTTATTAAAATGTTTGCCTTTCCTCATTTCTTCATCTCAATGGGCTCTTAGGACACTAATCACATAAAAGGCACACACTTACACCAATACTATGCAGAGAGATAAGTCCAACTCAGCTGCAATATAGCAATGGTCCTGCTTTTTACTACCATTCCTAACCAAAAAATCATATTAATGATGCATGTTTGTTTGTCTAATCAGTATACATTCCATTTTAGTAGTCAGTCAGTAGCAGAAAAATAATTAAAGATTCTGTAGAAATACAGTAAGCATATGGAACAGTGGACAACACAAAATGGAAACATTAACTCTTGGTATTACTTACCAGGTCATTGGTTTCTAATCTATTATCAGGACTTCTGCTTCTTTTAATATTATATGTATTTGGTATTTTTAATTGATTATTTTCCATCTCCACAGCAAATATTTATTATGCCACACTACACTGTACAAAATTTTTCTTAGTTAGTTCAAATTTTGCAAAAAATTAATAATAATCCACACAAACAGAAGACACCAAATGTATGTTGTAAAAACTGCATCCTCGAATAGTTTCTTGCCACCAATAAAAAACATAGTAACCATTTTCAAATATATCTACTGTTGCAGCACGAATTTAGAGCTTTTATTGTATGTAAACAGAAACATTTATAGCAGTGAGTTTTTTTTCGCAAAAGAATATTTTATAAACATATTATCTAAGCATATTTTGTAGATAAATGAATATCAAATCAAATAAGAAACCTGAGGAAAAATTAAATTTATTTACAAATTTGACTTTATAAATATTATATACTATTTACAGAGATACAATTCTTATAAATTTTATTTGTCAGTCATGTCGGTTCTTTCCAATTCCCTACAAAATGGCTTAACCATACTATTTTCTGAAATGTGTGTACTTTCAGCAGTGTTTGAAAAGTATACTATTTCATAACCTTTTGAGAGCCGTCTTTAATAACATATTTTCTTTAAAAAGAACTCAAGTGTCACGAACTGCCACTTCAACACTGAATAATAAGAAGACATTGGAAATTTTCTCTATTCTTTTCTACATATACCAACCTTTATTTATTAAAGTTACGGAATTAGTGAGGAATTAGATCCTAAATCCTACGCGTAACTTAACTGGAAATTACAACTGATGAAAAATATGTTTTAACACATAACACTAGTCACAAAACGAGCCCAAGTCTATGTGCATTATATAAAATTATAATTTATCAGGTTATTATGTTATATTATATTTATATCACACATATAACGTGTATTAGATATAAGAAAACCTAAACATTAAATTTAAAACCGAAGTTAAAACTTAATTCACAAAGGTAATAAAGTCCAGAAAGTGAGTTTTGTTGTCATGTTTTAGGTTTAAAATGTCAAAATTTTAAACCTAAAACATGACAACAAAAAACGCGGGAGCCGGGATCTGAGATCCTATTTTTTTTAAATTTCTATTGGAACATGATAAGATCACAAGCCAGGATCATAATCATTCCTAATGTGATTTTCTTATCGGTGAAACAAATAATTTAAGTTTTACGAGCCGATCTTGTGATATACAAAATACGTAGACTTTTATTTCTGAAATGAACTTTTATTTCATAGCCGTTATATGTTAATTGATACTTAATTTTAAAATTAAATTTACATCTCTTGCATTAATATAATGTTAACAATGTAAAGATTAAACAAAATTTTAAAACCATTCTTGAAATATTAGCGTCGTTTTTATTTTTACTGCCTTTTGAGTTATATTTTTTAATTATACATTTTAGAGACACTGGCTAAAATATACCACAGTTAAAGGCGAATTAAGACGTGCATAAGAGTTGAGAAAATAATATATAATATTATATTCTGGAATTTAATAACATCATCATCATCAGCCCCTATCGCTTCACTGCTGGATATAAGCATGTTTCAATGAACGCTAAGACTACTACTCTCTCTGCTACTCGTATCACTCCCGGATCGGGCAACATAACAAAATATAATAATAAAATATTATCTAGTTTTTATATTATGTGCAACTATATTGAGAGTAATATAAGTTGAAAGATTATACATATCCACATTATTGTTTCTTTTATGCAAGGAGTTATAAAATGTTATTATTAATAAAATAAGAGGTGCATGCAGCCCTAAGTCTGTTTTAGTCGAACTTCCATAGAATGGTTGTTTATTGTCCGCCCTTGGCAGACAGTATGGTATGGGAATATAAAATAACATATCCTAAACTCCTGACTTAACTAGCTGTAAATAATCTTCCTATTCTTTCTAACATTTGAACCAAATAAATGAATTAGCAAGAGGGAGTACCATGCTCCTTAGCAGTTGAGTTGGGCTGGCACAACCGGGTAGGTACTTAACGCCCGCTTGGACGATACCGCTGCAAAGTGACAACTATACTGTTGTGTTCCGTGCCACCCCATAGTAGAATGGGGCGAAAGGAAGGTAACGCATTTTTATTACTTGTCCCCGTATAATGTAAAACATTACATTTTTTAAATTGTTTAAGGCAATTCCAGAGATGCTGATCCCTTAGGTACCATTTTGAACAGACATGAACGCTACCACTATTCCCAAAAGAACTAAAATATCGCTAAATGCTTATTACCCCTAAGTTTCTGGTAGTTTTAAACTTTACAACATACGGTATGTAGTGTATCACCTATATTATAATTATTGCAAGGCTTTAGACATTGGCCTCTTTATATATTTCCACAGAGCGTTCATCCTTATACATAAGTAGGTATGCGTTTGACATAAATATAACATGAAAAAAATGTTTACTACGGATTGACAATATTCTCTACAGTTGACAATCTAATTTTTAAAAAGTAATAGTAAGTTATTAATAAAAGATAATACGATTCCTTGTAAGTATATATTTTACAACTTTCTTTAACTTACATAAGACTGCCTCTGTGGCACACTATTTTTCATTTGCTGTATCTATGTCTCATGTTTGATTCCTTGGTTGGCACGGATCTTGCATGTACAATCGGTAGTTAATAAATAATACTCTCACTATCTAAATTTCTAAACATTTATATTTTAATTGTTTTAGCACCTTTTTTATTTTCTGTTTTTGGAACGAGCTTTTTTTTTATTTTCAGAAGAAAATAGAGCCCAGAGACCAATTTAACTCCAAGAAAAAAGAAACTCTCTTCAAAACTAAAACGCCAAACATTTCTGACTAAAAAAGAATTCTGAGATGTCTGCTATTGTAGATGATTTAAGGTGTAAGAATTTTTTTAATCAAGAAACAGCAGATTTATTATCTATGACTTATGTATGAATAATAATAATTATGATAAGAAGGATCCCTCGTGTTTTTAGATTCGGGCATGCTTGAGAAAATGTACAGCGGTTAATTTATTTGCCGACGCACGTCATAATCATTACTCAGATATTCATTACCCTATGTCAATTAAGGCCATTTGTAAAAAAAAAATTTGCAAATAACGAAAATAATATAAGAAACTTCTATACGAAATTAATTCCTTTTAGAGGTCAGTAAAAATAACTGGGCCTAGTTCTGTTTTCATGATACCATTTTTTGTTTTAGCCTTCACCCCATCCCTCCCCTTTAGGTTTCCGGCTAATCACAGACGCGCACGTAACGGGACAGTACAGCTGTCACTTTCCGGCTTGTACATCCTCGGTCTACTACTACATCTTTCTAATTCCCTGTTTGTACTAAAATTTCGACCCTATCAAACAATTTATACAGCACAACCCATTAATAAAAGCCATACGTACATTGCGCAAGGCTTGCTTGTAATCAAATTTGGAACTAAAAATATCTTGTAAAATTGTACCTATTCTCTTAATGTACATAGAGTTTGTTATTCGATTTGTTTTCATACTTCAAACAAAATTTAGATACATGTCTAAATCCTAATATCATAGTTGAGACATTGAGCTTGCGAATGGCATGCGATATTTGAAAGTCCTGAAAGGTTATGTACCAACACAAAATATATTTTTTAATTGTAAAAAAATGTATTTTATACTTGACGCTACTGAGATGTATATTAATTTATACCCTATTTATCTTCTTAAAAGCGGTGTAAGCTAAACTATACTTTATATTATTCGCGTAAACTTAATACATCACGATACTTCATAATTTAAATAATGTATTTATTATTATTCATAATTAAGACATAATTCTTTATTAATTCGAGGTAAAGGTGTACATTAGTAGCAACCTTACGAAAGTGACGTCATTAATATCTGTCCTCTACGGGCTTGAGCGGATCTATGTCATACTTTATCTTAGCGCGGAGACTACTGAAGACACCTCGTCTTATATATGTGTGGTCAGGTGATCTTAGCCTGTCTTTAAGGACGAATAAAAAAAAAAAGTTACGCGAATGTCATATCGATAACCCTTAAAATATATTTACACAATTTAAGTAAATTAACTTGAAATAAACAGCTAATGCATTGTTATAAATAAATCTAAAATGGATAACCAAGAGATGGAAGATGAAAGAATCGTAGGGCCTATTGAAAATGCTTGGGCTATGAAAATTCCGAAGTTTACCGAAAAAGATAATCCACATGGTCTATTAGAAGAAAGTAAATTTGCAACGTTATTTCCCAAATACCGTGAACAATACCTGAAAGAATGTTGGCCACTTGTACAAAAAGTGTTAAAAGAGCATCACTTAGTAGCAGAACTAGATTTAATTGAAGGAAGTTTGACTGTTAAAACGACAAGAAAAACATGGGATCCATACATAATTATAAAAGCTAGAGATCTTATGAAACTTCTCTCACGCAGTGTTCCTTTCGAACAAGCAAACAGGGTATTGGAAGATGAAATAGGGTGTGATATCATAAAAATTAACTCATTTGTTACAAAAAAGGAGACTTTTTTAAAACGGCGCCAGCGACTAATAGGACCTAATGGAGTGACCCTTAAATCCATCGAATTGCTTACAGATTGTTATGTACTTGTTCAAGGAAATACAGTGGCAGCTGTTGGGCCTTATAAGGGCCTTATTCAAGTTCGAAGGATAGTCGAAGACACTATGAAAAATATTCACCCGATGTACAATATTAAAAGTCTTATGATAAAAAGAGAACTGATGAAGGATCCCAGACTTAAAAATGAAAGTTGGGACCGATTTTTACCATCCTTCAAAAGCAAGAATGTGCCTAGAAAACAACCTAAAAATAAAGTTAAGAAAAAACCGTACACACCATTCCCACCTCCACAACAAGAAAGCAAAGTTGATAAGGAACTGGCATCTGGAGAATACTTTCTTAAAGATGAGCATAAAAGAGCTAAGCGACGTTATGAAAAAGAAGAAAAACAAGAACAAGCAAAGAAAGCTAAAGATGAAGAACGTAGAAAAGACTTTATACCACCTAAAGAGAAAACACATACTAAGAATATGGAGGATGAAGAGCCACCTTTAGATTTAAATAAATTTAAAGCAAAAATAAAAAAAGCATCAAAACGTAGTTAAACAACATGAATAGTGTAAATTCTTTAGAACATTTGATTTAATTAAATCTTGTGATATCTCTTCTGCAGTTCATTGTATATTTTTATTTCTGAGAAAAAAATCTAGGGAGTAATAAATTAGTGGAACAATAATAAATAATTTCCACTTGCTATTAGTGTTAACTAATGTGATTAGTGACATTAGTCACTCAATTCACAGAATTATTATTACAGTGGAAAATTCATAATCTGCATTATGTCTAATTCGGCAGCTCCTGTTACGTCATATAAAAGAGTTATTGCTAGGGCAAAGTATGATAAAAAAAAAGATAAAGATTGTGGCCACATTTCCTTGGCTGCCGGTGTGTCTGGCAATATAGATCAGCAGATTGGGATGGGATGCATCTCTTCTTGGCATCTTACCCATGGGGACGGATTTGCTTCTCGCTGGATAATCCAAACGCTGTCGCTGATGTGGTGCAGCAATGCTGGTAAATCACAGCCGCGGTTCAATCGCCCCTGCAGACTGGCCTTACGCCGTATGCAAGAATGCTACCGGTCCTGGGCTTTTGCGACAGCTTCCCAGGATGAAAAAACCAGCTCATTCAAAAGGACGTGTTGTCACGCTTCCAGGTCCTACAAAAGAGATATTGCTGGGGCAAAGTCCGATTACATCGGTAGAATTGACGGGAGGTTAGTTCGCCTTCCTTCGAGAACTCGTGCTTTCTGGTCCCTCGCCAAGGCTGACCTAGGGAATTTTGCTCAGTTCCTTACCATCTCTGCACCGGAACGATGACTCGTTGGCCCATGCCGCAAATGAGACGGCTGATCTCCTGGGCTCTCTAATTGTGTCCAACTGTACTTTGGATGACTGAGGAACTCGTATCGCCTACTATCCAGCGGTGTGAACACTCAATGCCGGATATTGAGTTTCGTCAGAATTATGTACGCAAAACGCTACTCTCATTGGACATCCATAAGTCGAGTGGGCCCGATGGCATCGCGCCAATTGTGCTGCGGATATGTGCTCCGGCGTTGACGCGTCTTTTCTGATACTCCTACTCTGTTGGCGTCGTTTCGAGCTCTTGGAAGACGGCTTTAGTGCACCCGATCCCTAAAAAAGGTCTTGGAAGACGGCCTTGGTGCACCCGATCCCTAAAAAAGGTGACCGCTCGGATTCATCGAACTACCGACAGATTGGGATAACCTCCTTGTTCTCCAAAATTATGGAAAACATAATTAACTGCCAGCTCCTGCGTTATTTAGAGAAACATCAAATCATTAGCGAGCGACGATACGGTGTCCGTCAGGGACGCTCAGCTCAGCAACATCGATGTGGAAGCAGCTGCCACCGTCGATATTTCCGAACCGATACAATATGGGGTTCTTCAAGGAAGGAGCTTACTCCCATCTTAAAGGACGGCAACGCGCCTGCATAATCTCGGGTCCTGCGGATGTCCATGGGCGGCGGTACTTATTTACCACCTGCTTGTTTGCCCTTATCCTTAAAAAAACATCCCTACCTCCTCCAATAATGTCATCCTAGCAGAAAGTTGGCAACAGCGGCCATCACTATGGAGACAAGCCAATGGCGCAGTACATGTTATAGTGCACAAGTGTGTATGCAGCCACAAGTGCACTACTTATTACATTGCATTCCAATTGTACGCCAATCTGACACGACAGGAGAGAAAAGACGTGCAGGACCGACGGTTTAACAAAGGCAAGGGATGTAACACTGCCAACTTCAGGCTCCTCACTGTTATTGGAAAATTGAAAAATCTCAATAACAGTTAGGGCCGACCCGGGGCTCGAACCCAGGCGCTTACGACTGTGTCGGAACATGCTTACAATTAGATCAAAAGGTAGACAATTTAGGATTGAATAGTAGCTGAACAGCAAGTAATACTGTCCAATCATACAATAAATTCGTGAAAGTACACTTTTTGCAAACCAGGCAATTGTTAGGAGGTTATATGCTGTTTATAGCACTGACTGATAATCTTTTAAATATTTTTTTTCTCAAAAATTATCAGGGAACCTTAATTTTGTAGCCAGTAATACATACTGTTAAATTTTTAATTTTATAAAAGACTTTGACATGTAACAATGTCTTGTGAACTGTCTGGTACAAAATATGTCTCCGAAAGAATTAGGCTATAGGAATGTTTTTTTTTAATAATGCAAAACCATATATTTTTTATTTCTTTAATTTTAATATCTTTAGTTTAGGTACTATTTTATTTTTGCCTATAAATTCTTTGTCATTCATGTATGGTTGTAACATTTTTGGTATGGCTATTACACCTTTACGATCCTGGTGGGTTTCCAACAGTGCAATCAACATTCTAGGAATAGCACATGCTGTACCATTAAGGGTATGTGCAAAATACTCCATATTTTCATCCTTACATTTTATATTAAGTCTTCTTGATTGATAGTCTGTACAATTGCTACAACTTGAGATTTCTCCAAAGCTACTTCTTCCGGGCATCCATGCTTCTATGTCATATTTCCTAAAAAATACTAGTGTCTAAAATTTTTCATGTTAAGGTTTACTGATTACTCTCTAATAGAAGGTACAATAACATAGCACGATTTGCTTTTTGTGTAATTACCAATTTTGACGGTCTCCACAACATATTATTTGGCTCAGTTGATGTTTATAATTCACACAAATCACAGAAATGACAGTTATAATCTATATTCTTATTGTTTATATATAAAAATGAAACCTACCCTAAATGTATGTAAGAACATAACTTCAGAGTGACTATATCGAATTTAAAAATAATTTAATTTTTCATTAAGTATGCTAGAGCCAAAGTACAAACATGGTACAGGGAATTATTTAAATGGGTTTGAAAAATCTCAATTTATATACTGAGGTTTTTGATTGAAATTACAAACACTTAATATGTAGTCTGGCAGAAGATGATGTTACGTATTTCATATTACTATGACAACAAATTCTGCTATTCTGACAGGACAATATCACTTGGATTTTTCAAAGCTTATGAGATTTATCAAGTAGTCATAATCTTGACAAGCGAATACTAATGTCTTAAATATATGCCAACCGATCCTACATTTTTACATAGTATAACATAAGCACTGCTGCCTTTTAGGAAATTATGAAAGTGACATGTATGTAATCACCTGTAAGCTGGGGCTCCTAATTCATGAGGAGGCATATCTAAAACCCTCAGGTGGAGTCCTAAGGAAGCAAATATTTCCTCTTGAATTTCTCTTATTTCTTCCAATGTATTGTCCGATTTATCTGGTGCAGTAACACAAAACATCTCAACCTTAGTAAACTGATGTACCCTAATAAAAAAATATGTCAAAATTAATTAATATATATGTTGCATGTGTATACTTATTATGTATTGCAAATATGCCATATATACCTGTATGTACCACGTTCATCTAAAATATTTGATGTTTCTGCACGGTAACACCTGCTAACCGCACATAATTTCAAAGACAACTTTTTAACATCATGAGTTGTATTCATAAGCATTCCAGCTAGTGACATTTCAGCAGTACCAGATAGATATAAATCAGGACTGTGAAGTTTAGGGTCTAAGGAGTATATCTAGAGATAGAGAGAGGAATTATAAACTATTAACAACACAAGTTATATATTAAGACAAAAACTTCTAAAAATATTTCTAGAAGAAATTAAGCTAGCTTTTTGTCTAAGGTAAATAAAAGCATGTAAAATTTAAGTTGAATCTCATTCATTAGGTCTCGTGGTCTACTATTCAAAGGCTCATTAATCAAGACGGTTGCTCACCGTCATATAACTCATGCCCATGAAATAATAATTTTTTAACCTTGTAATTTTTTTTTTAATCTTGAGTATTACTATATCCTGCCAAGGAAAGCTATTTATCTGTGATTAAGTAGAGTAGATATGATGTTATATTACATATTTAAAAATATATTTAGGTTCTCTGATATAGTATAGTATATATAGTGGGCAATATCTCTGATATATATAGTGGGCAAATGAGAAATGAGAGCTTTTTGACAACTTACAACATCCATCAACAAAGACATCAGCATTA
Organism: Eumaeus atala; assembly: GCA_017140195.1. NCBI lineage: Eukaryota > Metazoa > Arthropoda > Insecta > Lepidoptera > Lycaenidae > Eumaeus > Eumaeus atala. The sequence goes on along the minus strand of JAFELO010000041.1, from coordinate 47,829 downwards.
TTGTTGTCAATCCGATGCATTGCCCTCTTCCCCATGCCTCCAATAAACCAACGGTAAAAAGAGCACAATATGCAACAGCATAGATGTCACTTTATGGCACTGTCATGTGAGCAAGAGCTTGTGTCGGCCTAGTTCAGCTGCAATGTAGTATTGCACTACCTCTTTCTAAAATATTTGTACTATATTAGAGATCAGTTTCTTACCTGTGTGCGGTCACCATCAAGATTCATGCCACAACCTTTTATTACATCATGAGGTAAAATGTCAGGTACGGAAATTAAATTATAATTTTTCTGAAGTAATGTTGACACCGTATACTTAATTAATGCCTCTTCAAGTTCAGCTAGTTCCCCTATATAGGAATAACTCTTATTGCCACATGTAATGCCAAGTTTATCAGTTCTCATTATATTAAGTCTTTCTGTAATTTCACTAAACTCTAAGGGTTTATGAGTACCATAATTTTTTTTCAAATTTATGGTATGAATAATATGTGGGTCATTTTCATAAGTTTGTACATTAGGGTGTGTCTTGTTAGGCAATTTTTCTAATTCATTATATAACTTCTCTTGAAGAATAATATAATTTTTATCATCAATCCTGACATTATTAAATTCTTTATGTATTTCCAAAACTTTATTTATATCACCAACACCTTTTCTCATATCAATATTCTGTTTTATTTCTATTTGATTCCTCTTATCACAATAATATGCTATATCAATGTCAGGCATGCATGTTTTTTTAGAGTATCTTATGTACTTTTGCCTTCTACCAATACGCTTCATCAAGTGAAGGCAAGGTTGTAACATTTTTCTAGAGAAAGGCTTTCGTTTTTGCGGCCACAAACTATTAACCACAATTCTCAAATTTTATGGAAATATTTATTTCTGTTCTTTATTCTTGAGGCAGCTCCCTTATCGGATTTGCCAATGTCAGAGTTTACGGCAAAACTTTGCTTTATTTAGACACATTGTGAGGGAACAAGTTCGGTTCCAATTCTCGCTCAAGTTTACCTGCAAGTAAAGTTAATTTGCCTTAAAACTAAAATATAATATGTTACATAAACAAATAGATATCTATGTTAATATTTAGAACATAAACATTATAGTTCAATATTATTAATTTTAATAAAATTACACAGAATGTTAACATGAGGAGAGAAAACATACATTAATAAAGACTTTAGATTAACAGAAATACTTGCTATTATTTATTTTGAAATTTGAATAATTACTTCGAGTGATAATAACTCTGACCATTACGATATGACATTTAAAGGAGACTCCAAAATTTCCGTAAGGCAGAGACGAGGTCATAGATATTAAATATGAAGAGGTGCTGGCCCATAGGCTATATGAAGGTGAGCGGCCGTCTTAACTAATGGAGAATGAAGATGAAAACGCATTGCTATCTTTATACTTACCTATATAATCTCACATGCGCATAGCACATATAGAAATAAAAGAAAAAAGAAAGTAATAGAGTGTACTACATTCGCTGTGTCCTTCGACTTGAACTGTAGTTCATATAAAAAGAGTAAGAGTTACTTATTGAAAAACCGTCTTTAGCAACACCGTACTTCGTATATTGTTTTTAATACTTAAATGGGTATTAAGAGTCTAATTAATTCTTAGAATTTGAGAAAATCAAAAGGAGATGAAAGTAATATTTTCCTAAAATATATCTTTTAGTAATTAAATCATTACGAAATTCGGTACCAACGGGATATGATATATAAACACAAAGATATTGAAGGAAGTAACAGCAATTAGAGATTATCCATTGTGTTGGGAACTCTAGAGGGAATAACACATTAGGACTCAAGGACCCATTGTCCAGTTTCGGTATACGGCAGTTTGTTTCGGAACCTGACATTTCACCGCTAATACTGACATGTGCACTACTGTTCATTATCACAAAAAGAATTCGATTATGTGGAATTTTGGACTGTGCTTCATGCAAGATGTGATTCATCATCATAATTACCTACCTCCTCCTTTACATCACCAACTTTTCCTTAATAAAATTTCCGTAAGCTACCTATTCCAGATGCATCTATTATACTATGGTAGCTACAACTTATAACAAGATTGTACTGTTGCAAGTGAGGTAGTAAATCAAGTGAAGTTGTAGCCACTATATTTTTTTATTATTTTGTAATAGCATTTGCATTGAGGTGGTTTGGTTGGTTTGTTTAGAGTAACACTAAGGGTACAGGTAACTATCGAGTCAGCAAAGGAGATTGAAAGGAGAATCAAATATCGGGATGAGACAAAGTTATGTACAGAATGATATTTTCGAGTGCTTCAAGAGTCAGTGAGATTTGTAAATTTACTGCTAAAAGGGACCAGGAAAAATTATATGTACTAAAAAAGTAGTAAGCACAGCTTTGGAATGGTCTATGGAAACCAGAGCAATAGGAGCATAGATAGTCTATCGAATATACTTTCATCTGCAGCATTCGCAGTTAAAAAAAAAGCGACAGATAACAGGCGTAGAAACAGCTACATTAGTTCATTGCAGTTACTTTCACAGCAATATGTCATATGGAATACTATTATGGGTCAATGCTGCTGATTGATTCAATTATTCTTTGCAGAAAAGGGCTGTTTGTGCAATATATAATATCAGTCCAATCGCTTAAGGATAAATTTAAAACTGCAAAAATTATGACATGGCCTATATATATATATTTAAATCTTATGTATGTCCATAAAAATATAGAAAATTCAAGAAGAAATGTGATCTTCATAATATCAATACTAGGAATAAGAACAAACTCGATTTGTCGATTAATAAATTTAGAGCTATTGTTAAAGAGAAACTGATATCAAAATCCTATTAAAATGTAAAGGATTTTATAAATGACAAAAATGTAATGGAATGAGTAATTCGTACTCAAAATTGAAGTGCCTTTGTGAAGTAGTGATCACAACCAAAATGGTAGATACCCAGCCGAATTTATTGTGGGTATCTTCTCTGACATGGGCGCGTTGCGAACTATCGATCTTAACTTAGCCACTAAGACAAGTGTAAGTGATCATTATACAGATCCAATATGTGAAGATAAACAATGAACATATGAGGGGAGAAGTGAAAAAAAGTAAAGCATTGGTGGTGTTTGTATTTCTGTGCAGTAATGAAAGGGTCATTGGAGCTTCTGAGGGATTAATAGGAGATAGCAAAATTTTAGAAGTTAAATGTCCATATGCCATAAAGATTCAAATAATTATATCCATTTAGGGCATAATTCAGAGTATTTGCAACTAAAAGAAACAAGCAACTACTATCACCGAATCCAAATGCAATTACTTGTTACAGGTAGTGATTGTTGTTGTGATTTATTTATGGACCAACACTGATGAAGAAATAATAAATGTTAAAAAAATGATTTATTTATACAAAATATTATAATCCCTTGAGTAAAAGATTTCTACTTTCAATTTATGTTGCCACAAATAGCAACAAAAATATGTATGGTTGTTAATTATTTTTATAGCACCTACATACATATAGAAAATAAAACAAAGTTTAATTTTGTATTCTTGTTTTTATTATTTAACAACAAATTATGTTTAATAAAGCAATAAGGTAAATGTTTTCGGATTGATCATAAATGAAAAGTATTGTTAAGGGACATAAGTAAATGAAATAATAAAAACATGTATACTTTATATTATTTTTCAAATTGGTTAACACAAAACATACAAATATAATTCTATCTGCTAAAGGCATCAATTTTGAATGTAACTTTACTTCTAAGATCTTAAAAGTTTTAGCCAAACCAAAGGTTGTTACTGTGTACTTGTACACAGATTTTTTTTTTCATTTCGCGCCAAATGTCTTTGATGTTGCTTTTTCTTTTTTCGACACGCATACTAGAACTTTATTTTTCCATGGGAATAGAGTTGGCGCAGCAATTTTCATACTTTTTTCCAATACTGAGTCCTTTGGTAGCTCATAACGTCCTCCGTGAAATGGCTTTTACAAACGAGACTATTTTTCGTTGGAGTAAATTTATCCCTGCGAATAGCTACAAACCACTGTTTTAATCGATTTTTATCTTCTGTAGGGAACTTATGCCCTCATGTCTTATTTGCACACAGTGGCACTGCACAATACTGGCATTTTACAAAACAATATTTCTTTAATGTTTTAATTGATTGAATTGATACACCATCTGGTTTTACTTATTTATTTATTTATAATGAAAGAATAGTTTCAACAATCTATATGTTAATTTATAGTCACATATTACAGCTAACAGTATTCGCCATTAAAGGGCTGGTCACGGTTTTTCCATGTTATATTTGTATACGTAATACCAGTAATACTCTATATATAGTTACGAAATTAATATATGTTAATTATGAAGATATTTACCGTATTATATACCTACCCGAAACACGATTAACTTAATTTTGTACGATAAAAAAAATTGTGAAGACAGGTCTTCGCAAATCTTAAAATATTTTTTTTTATTATAGGATCAAAAAGTTGCAGGACGAGAGAAGAAACAAACCAAACTTTACCATGTAAATGTTTTCTCATTTTTGTAATTTTCATTCCTTAGTTTTGAAAAATACATTTCGTCGCTGACGCATTTTGATTTCAAGTAAAAAAATATTTGCCATCCTTTGCAAATTCAGTGCACCTGACAGTGACGGCTAGACCGTCATGTCTGACGGACCTATATCGTTTATCCCGCGACTTTTTCCGACCAGGACGCATAATTAATTGAAATGAAAAAAATAATGTTCTTTCAAAATAATGTTGAGATAATTCTCGATATTATATCGAATTAGCATTATTTTTTCATTAAACATTAACTATATACCTAATATAAAAACTAGATTAATTTTTATGGTTGTGTGTTTATAAGTGTACCATTTTTTTTTAACAAAATTTGCGTATAAATTATGACTATCGTTATAAGATTTAGTTATGATTTTTGTGATTATTTATTGTGTTTATGTACATTATTCTTTTTTTAATAGTGTCTAAGTGTATATTTGTAATCATAAACCCTGATAGTGAAATGTCAAGAGCAGCGTACCAGACTATTTAAGAAGTGCTGCCAATATAAATATACACAAATACCAACAAATAATGTTTATGATAATAAATAAATCAAAAAAATATCGAAAAATACAAATAGTGTATGTATTTTGACACTTTTCGACAGTTCATTAGACTTGACGCTAGAGTCCTGCTATCTGACATCGACTATTTTAGAAAATCTCATTTATTTTAATGTCTTGTGTAGATGTCCTCTACTACCACCATAACCAATATTGTCCTTCATAATCGCACCTAGTTTTGATACTGTAGATACCTTTTTTTTTTAATAAAAGAATTGAACTTTCTGACGGATAGCACTATCAAAATCATCCACATCCTTCCTTGAATGTCGACGATGTCTCTATTTTTGTCTGCTGTACTGAATTTCCCTTTGCTCTGAGAGTCTAAAGACAATAAAACGATAATATTCGTAATTTTGGCACTTTTTCCATTATTAGTCAGTTATCAGCATTATAAACGTTTCATAACCTCCGTAAATATTGTAAATAATGGCAAATAGATGATGCTGGTCTCCGCTTTCATTAGTTTTTACTAGGTAACATACTGCACTAAAAACAAAAGTTAATATATTTATTGTCACATTCGATGTTCGTTTATAAACATATCTAAATATAACCTCTAAATAAGTGAGCAGTTTTGCAACCTGAAACTGTGCTAAACATCTTTTGAATACTAAATAAACAACTTCACGAGTCCCACTACGAATAACTGTTCATTATTTATCAATATCTTAATAAATGTTCTAAATCGCGCCAGTTTTGCTTACAATGTAAAGAGTTGAAGAATGTTTACACTATTTTGATATGATATGACATGTTTGCATAATGGTGACAGTAATAGAAAAAAAGTAGTTCAAATATATTTAATTTCTACTCTTTTTATACTACCTTTAAGGTAGGCACTTTTCTGACTATATTATCTCTACGATGAAAACGCTTCGATCGTATCGCTAGTACACTCATTTTTTTCATTCATTCCACTCCGCGCAATGTACATGTGAGCTAAGATGGACAGACATTAATGCGTTCTCGTCTTCCTTCTCTATCAACAAAGAGTGCCTCTCACCGTCATATAGCGGCCTATCTTCCCTTCTCTATATATATTATATCATTTTCATGTTTAAATATTATAATATTTAAACATGAAAAATGTTATAATCTTTAACATAAGTATCTATGTTTATTTTCTTTTTATTATTCAGTTTACTTATTAGGTGGCAACATTACAAGTTACTGTGGTAAATCCAGACGAACTGTCGTTTTATGCAATTGCAAATCGATGTATTTGACTCAGCAGTGAGCTTTATATATTCTTGACAATAGTCGGTGACTTCCACACGTAATTTTTCCGTGAATTTAATTTTACATTTTTTTTACGTAGCAAATTGACGCAGTAAAAAGGCGAGTACAGACCAAATAAATATTATGTGTATATACGTGTATCTAATAAGATTGTGTACATTATTTCTAACTTAATTTCAAATATAAGATCTTCCATCTTTGCAAGGCCTTTGCCCGCCGGTGAAACTGACCAATCGACTATGGAATATCGGCTCAGAGAGGCATGCCCAATGCATATGTAGCTTTCAGGTTAATCCAGGAATTTATCAAAAAAATAAGCTTGTAAAAATCCAATGGATCCCCTCTCATGTTGGCCTATATGGATACGAGATGGTGGATAATTATGCAAAAGACGCTGTAATCAGCATCCACATGGATGGTGTTGTACTAGACTCCAAACCCTTTTTCAGTGAACTACTTCTTTTATAAAGAAAAAATGTCTAAAAAAGTGGAAGTATTACTTCGGTGAACTCAAGGATGTTGGGGCCTGGTACAGAACCAACCAAGGTAGGCCTGCTGTAAGGGGACAGCTCGTTTCGTCATCCAGACTGCGTTCCGGACACGTTCCGGTGAAGAAGACCCACAACGGATGTTCCAACAAATAAATTTTATAATATGATTAGTGGTAAACCCTCACCATTTTGTGAAGAGTGTCATAAGACCTACTGCGTATTTTGTTATAATGTGTCAGGAATGCAGATATGAGAAGAATGCTGGGGAGTCTGTCCCTGTTAGTGTTGGCGAGGTCAACTTGCTGGATAGCAGTGGGGCCACTTACAAGCAGGGCTTTTGAATTGTACAATATTGTTGACCAATCCCTTCATGAAGGGAATGTGATAGCATCCATGAGGCTGACATGTTTACCTCAGGTGTTCAAAATCTCGTCAATTACTAGAATAAAAAAAAAATAGAAAAACTATGGAATATTTGGTAGGTATTTTATTTACTAAATAAATTGTTAGGCCTAGGCGCGCTCCACAACATGTCAGCTTCAGTAATCTTCCTAATGACATTCTTAGAGTATTAGTTTTTACTTTGATTGTATATGTATCTATTGTGTTGGAACAGAGCTTGAATTATGATACTAAAAATAGTTTTCTTTTCATTTTATAGTTATCTCATACGTACATGTCATCAGGCTACAATATGGAAGATGAAGATTTCTACATACCAGGTAAATGAAACTACTTGAATAATTAAATTGACTACATGCTGTTGTGATTTTACTCTCAAATATATTATTTTATGTCATATGTGCAGGCTGTAACTGATATACAGCAAGAAGTTATAAGTGTGTATAGCATAGTTGTGTGAAGTGATTATGATTTGCACAACTGGTATTTTCTTAGTGTTCTTATTTTTCTGTGTGATAAAGCAATTTTGTATTATAGAAAAATAAATGCAGTCCTACAGACAAAGGATAACCATTCCCGGAAAAAAATTACTAGGTATATTGGGTCTAAGCAATTGTTGCATGTTGAGTCACATAAGGATCCTTACAAGCCACTGAGTATAAATGTAATGTCAAGACTATAGATTGGGGTGTAGCAATAGCGGCACTATGAAATGGGACTAAGATTTTTTTTGCGAAAAATGTCATGTCATAACAATCTTCTATTTCTTTTTCGCTCATCGTACAGATGACATATATCAGAATATTATTTACCCATGACTTTTTTCTGGGGTGTACCTACTTTGGATGAATATCAGCGTTCATCCAAAAGCTATATATCTGCTCCTTCGCTGCCATATAGGTACTACTATAATAAACATTTATTATAGTAGGTAGCTCTGTATATAAAATATATAAAACTACTCTATGATGTGTATATAGTCACATATATAAAACTACTGTATTTTTGTGTATGTAGTTATAGAACTACAAAACAGTTTGACCGTATCATGAGATTTTTTTTGTGTATATTTATTTAATATAAATTCCTTTGAAATTGATTCATCTCAACATTTCCATGGATTTGTAACCTATTGTGATGTATATAATCAATTGTGGCAAGATTTAATAGTGAATTTGTTAACAATCCTGTTGCTACAGGTAGGCTCATTAAAGGTTTTGTGCTATATTCTTGGTAAAAGACTTTTTTTTTGTGTTGCTAAATTTACGAATAATTCGTGCTAAATACTTAGTTAGTAATATGTAATTATTTATCATTATAAATAGTTAATATATTATTAGTTAATATTGGCAATTAACTGTTTGGTAAGTAGTGTGTTGGTATATCGTTTTATTTAATTAAAATAATAATATATTATGCATATTATATTAAAGCCTTCTGCACACCTTTTTCGGAGAATCTCAATCCTTCAAATTCTTCCATTCAAGCAATTCATCGTAACATAGATGTCAGTAGGGACACATTTGGAATTTGGTCACGAACACGACATAATCGACGAAATCTATGAAAGATTCCACACACCGTTATTTTTTATTAAATTGTAAACGTTACCAAACTGCCGAATAAATCTTCGTCTTGTTCTACTAAGGGCCGATTTTTCGTAGGTAGGCAGATAAATATCTATCGTATGATAATATCTGGGTGTTTATCAGTGGGTGTTTAAAAGTAGAATAAATATTTTCAATCATCTGCAGACCAGAGTATAGTTATTTATGGATTTCTCTAACTATGTTCACACGAATCTGTGTAATTGAGATGCACTTATGTTATTTTCGACTAATCGGACTAAAACAAAATGTAATTTTGACATTAGCATTTGACAGAAAAATCAATAGCCTCTGTGGTCTAACGGTGCGGGTGGCCTGTTTAGAACGTTAGCCGCGTGGGGTCCTGGGTTCGATCCCCAGGTCAGGCAACTGTTATTATATGTTTTGCAGATTTTTCTGCGCACGCATTATATTGTCCGGGATTAGAGTGTGCCCGAAGTGGCCATAGGCTTGCCACCTATGCCATCATGGGCCCTGAGTACATTTTCTAATCGTGGGTGTTCTACTATATCTACTGGACTTACGAGTAGTGGCTGTATTAGCACATCTCTGCCTTACCTCTTTGGGGATAACAGGCGTGAAGGCACAGAAAAAAATATTTGTTTATTACGTATCAATATTTCTTTTTTGTCATTCGTGTAAATTATTTAACTATTCATTATTGTCGTTAGCAAAATGGAAAATACAAAAAAAAAGTGAGCGGGCATCAATTTTTTCCAGAAATAAAACTTATATAAAGAGCTGGTCCAGAAACCCTTTATACAGTGTTACATAACGTATAATTATGGATTCCAGCAAAATCCCCAACTGTTGTCTAAAAAGTTCCTGTAGCGTGTAATCGCAATGTGAGTAGAAGTTGTTGCATTGGTGAGATACACTGATTTCTGTAACAAAATATGATAATCTACAGGTAGCTCACAAAATATTACGTAACCAGACAACACTTTAGCATAATAAAAACTCGACCATACATGTTATACTTTTTATAAGAAATTGCTTACCTTTTTGTTTGATTTTATCGTGAATCAATGAAAGCAAAAATTCACAGTTTCCTTTCTAAGACGAAATCTTCTCGAAAATTCTGTATCATCCCACTTATGAAAATTATCCAGTCGCTCTCTTACTACTCGTTCTTTTCGGCAAGAGGGTATTAGGTAGTTAAGTATCAGTCTATCCTCTAGGATTGCTATATCGTCAATGGTTTCATAAAAATCCATTTTCACAAAAAACAATACATACTAATAAATTTTCATACAACACAACATATTACACAATATTAATATTAAGCCATACACCACGAAACGTCGAAATTCAAATTATCTGACCGACAAACCCTCATCCAGCCATTCTAAGAGCCGATAATTTTATTCTTTGGATAGAGATTTTATTCTATGAATAGCATCTATCTAATCATTGGAAAATTGAAAATTTGATTATCGGACGAATAAATGCTATCCGAAGCTTTATCTAACCATAGAAATGGTCCTTAGTCTGAGGTCTTGTTCGATCTTGACGCCAGCTTTTATCTCTCATCGAGCAATTATCTTCGAAAGCTGGTTTAATTTGATAGAAGTTGAAAGAGTCTGCGCTTTCAAAATTATTATTTTTACAGTAGACTGACAAAAAGTACTGGAACCTATAATTTGTTTTTTCACCCTAATGTTTATTTTTTTATAATTTCCTTTATTGTTGGTTTAACCTTTTGAACGCCACGGTCGGCTATACCCGACGAACGAAATCGTGCTCAGCGCAAGGTTTATGAGTAAGATAATACCCACGGGAAGCATAATAAGGTAAGGTAATACGAATGTCATTTCTATAGTAATCATTCAAGGCGTGTATATACCGCTATATAGTTTCTAAGATTTTCTGTATTCTACCTATCGATGTTTCCGGATATTGCAGATCGAATATCAACACAAGTTGTTGTAAATATGTTAAAATTGTATTTGCTGTAACAAAATGCATCAAATTTAACAGCCGTTAGACAGGAGCAGACGGACGGCCGTCTAAATTTGCCACCTTAAATGGTGATATAAACTAAACGCTGGTAGACTTCCTCGAGAAAGAGGGCAGGCTCATAGGAAGTGGATATGGCATAAACCCGATACTGTAACAAGGAACGAGATTAACTTGTTATGGCGGACCGAAAACATATATTTAGGGATGTCTCCGTGATCAACAGGTTTAAAACCGGAAGTGATCACCGGTTGGTTAGATGCACTTTGATTATAGGCATTCGATGCGAGCGTGTCCGATTAGTACAGTCAAGTCTCCGACCTAACTGCCGTAGGTACCGAAAAATTATAACTGGAATTAGAAAACTGGTTCGATACCCTAGATACGACGGAAACCACAACGGCAATTGACGAGCCATGAGTGGCATGCGGCACGTGGGTGAAGGATATTGTAGGAGTATACGAGCAGGAAAATGAAACTCGGATTATGACTTATGAAACGCTGAGCACACGATGACGTTACGTCTGCCGATGTCAAGCTTCTTTCAAAGTGAATCTGCAAACTAATACGCCGGGATCTTCGCATTGCCCAAATACGCAACCTAAGCGATTGAGCAGAATAGAGTGTCGAAGGTTTATTGTGGAGATGCTTGGAAGAAGTAATCTGATAAAAGTTAGGACTGATTCTGGTGTTACCGTTTCTTTAAGCCTGATATCTTTCTGTAGCATGTTGTATGAGTCGCACGCTCCTCATCTCGATGCCCTGAACAATGATCAGCGTGCAAACCTGACACGACATGTGTCAAGCATAATGATGTTTAATTTTACGCGAATACCACTCATTACAATATGATGACAGATGTCCAGATGTTATACGTTTTTAAAAGTATCCGAATAATTATAATTTTAGTTGTCCCGATTACCGCGAACTGTACTTATTATATCTTGCTGTCTTGAGGCATTATGTTTACTTTTTGATTTGATTATGTTTACCACTGGGTCTCAAGCAGAGGGAAGAACCCTATTGAAATTTGGATGTTTTTAATTTCAATAGCCTCACGGATCATCCTTGGAAGGAATCTGTGTTCGCTAGTGACGATTTGCGCTTTATCAAATCTAATGTAATGGCAGGGGCCAACTTCAGCATGCTCACAGACTTTGTAACACGTCGGTGTTTCACAACGGTTATGTGTTCTTTAACGCGTCACAGTCACAATCAAGCTTGTACACTCTTGCATCTTGCAGAGGCATATGGCATTTCACTTATTTTAAGAACACAAACTTATTTTAAGCCGTCAAAGAAGAATAGTCAGTTCTTCCCATCAGAAGTGACGTTGTTCTGTTTTTTGAAAAGCGCGAAAAATCACATGTACAAAATTACAGACCAATTTCACTTCTTAGCCGTATTTAAAAGTTGTTCTCAAGAGTCTTGACGGATCGTCTCACCACAAAGCTTCACGAATTCCAGCCACCGCAGCAGGCTGTGTTTCGCAGAGGATTTAGCACCACACACAACAACAAACACAACAGACCACATTTTCACCATAAGGCAATTTGTGCAAAAGACACATGAGTACAACCAGCCGCTGTGCCGTGCCTTTGTGGACTATGAAAGAGCTTTCGACTCTGTCGAAACCTGGGCTGTTCTGGCCGCTTTACAACGATGCCAGATCGATTAGCGATACTTCAAAGTACTGAGAGCATTGTATGACGCTGCTTTTATGTCCGTTCTGATTCCGGAAGGTCAAGCAAGGCCAATCAAATTGCATCGAGGAGTGCGTCAGGGGGATGTTATTTCCCGGAAACTTTTTATTAATACTTTGGAGGATGTCTTTAAGACTTTAAACTCGGCAGAATGCGGTATAAATGTTATCGATGAGTACCTCTCACATCTTCCTTTCGCCCACGATATCGTTGTGTTAGCCGAATCGTTGGAAAGCTTGCCGGAAATGTTGCACAGCCTAAATGAATCTACCCGACTTTAGGATGAACTTTGTCAAGACCAATGTCATGTTCAACGAACACGTTCTCCCTAGGCTGATAAACGTCGCTGGTGCTATTCTCGAAGTCGTAGACGGACACATACATATACCTCGGGCATATGTATGTGTCCGTCATAGACATGAGGTAGACATAACATTGCAATGAGGTAGACATAACTTCAAGAAGGCAACCGATAGAAGGATTCAGTTGGGTTGGGCATCATCCCGGAAGCTTCGTCACATTCTCACGTCGCCTCTACCGCATAGCTTGAAAACAAAAGTCTTCAACCAATGCGCTCTCCCCGTGATGACTTACGGGGCCGAAAACACGGCCTCATAATTTAGAACTGGTCCGCAAGTTTGCGGTATCTCAGCGGGCTATTGAACGTGCTTTGTTGGGTGTTTCTTTGTCTGACAGATTTCGCAACGAAGTCATAAAGCACTAAGGTTTCCGATATCTCGCGAAGAATGAGCTCACTGAAGTGGCAATGGGCTGGTCGGCACACTCAGAAGATCAGATGGCAGACGGGCCACTAAGGTTCTGGAATGGAGGCCGCGTTTAGGAAAACGAAGTGTTGTACGACCGTTCACCAGAAGGGAAGACGATCTCCGTGCAGGAGCTAATCCGGGATGGATACGTGTAGCAGGAGATCGGCTGTCCTGGCGTTCATTGAGAGAGGCCTATGTCCAGCAGTGGACTGATACTGATGACTGACACTGATGATGATTGACACTACACTATTTTTCCAGGCCAACCACGGGGAAATTTTGGACGGCAAAATAGGACCCGACAAAAAACATACAATACTCCAATTAGACAAGGCAATGTTTTACAAGGTAATTGTGCGTTAATCTTTTCTAACATTGATTACGTTATACAGGATGTTTATGATTTTACGAGAGTAATTTACTGTAGGTACCTTGTGGACAAAGTGGAAACTTTCGTGCTTTCAAACAATTCTGTCATAGATATTACTGACAGCAGACAGTAGAATGGAATACGCTCCAGTTGATAACTAAATATAATCGAACTGTTAATAAGCAACATCACATATTTAATATAAATGTATGCCTATTTATATGGACTACACTACTTTTTCAGGACAACCTTGGGGAAATCCTGGACATCAAATTAGGACGGGACAAAAAAGAAACAATGCTCCAATCAGACAAGGCAATGCTTTACAAGGTAAGAGCGCGTTATTTTTTTGCTAATATTGATTACGACATACAGGATGTTTAATGCTTAATAATATTCGTAATGTTACGAGAGTGACTTACTGTAGCGACCTCGTGGAAAAAGCGGGAAAATTTCTTGCATTCTAACAATTCTGTCATAAATATTACTGGGAACAGACAATATAATGCAATACGGTGGTGCATAGTGGCCTATCCTTTCCAGACAATCATCAGCTAGCGAAAATCGTGTGTTAGTAATTTAGGCAGCCAGTAAATCAGTGAACCAGGAATACACATCTGTGTTATGATATAATGTGTCCAGTGCATTAACGTCGGCTGAAAAAGAAGAAAAAATAATAGATGACATATTAAGACTTGTATAAAGAACTAAAAAAAGACATATTTCTTAAATTAATGTTAAAATGATGAGCATTAGATACACTGCCAAACAGCCAAAACTATTACAAGTCAAATGAAAATGTTATTTATTATTTGTCTTAGACACCTGCTCTCGAAGTAACTTTTGTCGCGATTTATCTGAGAGACGGGGCAGTAATCATGGTACGAAATCATCGATATTTTATAATTCTAAGCGCGTTACGTGGACGTCATCGAAGCTGATCATTTTGATTAAATGTCTCGGCTTTAATAACATAATTACTTTACACTTATTGAACAACAATGGAGGAGACCAGGAATTCATTATTATGCAAAGAGTAATTCACCCCCGGATTTTAATCAACGAAGCTATTCACAAGGTTTGTTGTTTGTTTTGAAATAAGAGGTAATTTTCCTCTTAGAAAATTTCAAATAATTTTCTACATGTTGAAAAACAGATTTTCGTTGCTTTTGAACATTAAGTAAATACCTACGCCAATTCTAATATAACATAGTAGCATGTAATGTTACCATTAACTTTCTATAAGAGAATGTATAAAAATGGGAACCCCCAAGCGACAGCATCATACGAGTCGTGGTAAAGTTGTAATTTTAGCTTCCGAGGTGCACTTGATTAAATCTATACATGATAAGGGACCGTACAAAATTACTGAGCGTATTCAGTATGCGATTCCGATTCCGAATAAGTGCAATGTAAGTACCTAAAATTTGATATACTTGTCCTTTGAAATCGGGTTGCTAGCGGCCTCGCTCGTACAGCTGACGCGCCCGGGATCTTTGACCTCAATACAAAACGACCCTTCGGCCGCATGAGTTTTGTGTTGATATCATACGGTGGATATTGTTTTTGAAAATAATGTCAGTAAATTCGGTGAAATTTAGATTGTACATAAGCAATACTTTAATATTTTTATTAGTTTTATAGGACCGACGCCTATCACCACATTACGATCTCTTACAAACCACGCTGTCTAAATAAAGTAAACCCCCTAATTTTATGTACACCACTAACTTCAGAACGCATGTATCGAATATGATAATTATTTTATTTTTGCGTTCGTTATTACGTGGCCAAGGTGTGTAGAAATATGTTTGAAAAAGGCACGGAAATATTAAAAAATGGATTAAATATCTTAATTTTTCAGTGAAAGGTAACTTGCTTGACAGGTCTGCCACCTAACGTTACCATATAGATAATAAAATACACTCAAAGTCGAAAAATAGGCAAATGTAGCTTACTTTCTGTCCCTTTTTAAAAATGCTTCCCTTCTCACCTATATTATCTCTATGAATATTACATAGACATTACACGCTACGGTGATAACAAATTCGGCTATTGTGATAGGACAATGAATGCCGGGACATGTAGGAAATAATTTAGATCATTTATTAATTTATTATTAATGATATTTATTGCCAAACACCAGATGACTTGTAAATAAGATATCATAATGTGAAATTAGGTACTACATTATTTACACGTTGCATAATTATGTATACTTAGTTGTCATAACATATACAATTCATTAATTATTGATATAATTAAGTACATAGTTACTTAGCGATTGTCTCAGTAGCCTAATTGAGTAAGAATACAGCCGAATGACACTAAAAATAGCCGACCTTTCTAGAGTTTCCAGAGATTGCAGCGAACTAATCGACTTATAAGTTGTAGGTACACATCCATCTAATTATTTTTCATGACGCGGGGAAACGCATTTCGCGCATTCACCGGCTCTAAGTGGGATCCACTGATGTGTGGGACTCGCGGTACCTTATAGTGTCGAATACCACAAAAACCACCGCGAGTGCCATCAGTACGCGTCTTCCACAAAGGGGTTATCCCGTGATTCAAAACTTCAATCTTTCATCATGAGTGTAAAAATGTTAACATTTTCATATGATAAACATAAATACCCTGCTAGGGCGCAACAACTTAGTATAAATTGTATAATATTCTTCGAACAGTAAATATTAATAATAAAAACAATATTAACTTCGAACAATAAATACGAATATTAAAATTTTAGGTATGTATATTATGTATATTTCAAAGACTAACATGTATGTATGCTTTAGTTTTAAGTATGTAAGTAAAGATGTGTAATTCTATATTATCATCCCATATCACAGGACAACCCCACCACAGTTGTCCCCTCTCCTTATAAGAGGGGTACAATATCTTTGTTTTCGCTTGTTCTTTGTTGTAAGAAAATGTAAATTTCTTGAGCAGTGCAAAACTACTTTAATCCCAGTATGGTATCGAAAAATATTTTTGTAGATCCTAATACCTTTTATAGTTGTTTGTGTGGCCAGTTAGCAAGTCACCGATCTAAAGTGGGATCTTAAAAAATTGGCATCGTGCATTTTATCGATACAAAATTTGCATATTGTATGTACATATTTACATTTTCCTCCGAAGATCTGTCAGAACCAAGGTCTGTATTTTTGGTATTGTAGCTACCTTCGTATCAGTCGTCAAACGAAGCTTGTACAATACGTAACTGAAAACCTGTTGTTCGTGCAAAGAGCATAATTAGAATCGATATTCAATTTTGAAAACCAGCCAAGAGTGAATCGGACTCGCTTATTAAGGGTTACATAGCAGCGAACAAAAATCCCACATCTCTTAATCTAACTAATCGATTTTGTTCAAAGCAATTGTAGTTTGAAGTTTTATAGAATTATATCCCAATATAGCCAATTTTTATACAATTTTCCTACCGCGAAGTTAGAGGGGAGGGGGAGGGGGCGACAACACTTTACCCAGTAGAAAGTGAATATCTCACAAAGTAATAACAAAATAAGAAATTTTTTTTTAGAAAACTCCATACTTTTTTAAAACCTATTCAATGACATCTCATGTGTATGCTTCTCGGTAAATCATTTTCATCCCTGTTACATATTGTATGGAGTGCGGGAAGCAATTTTTCAATATCATACTACGTCGTTTTATAACGGTAAATAAAATACCTTTATAAAAACTTTAACCTTATAAAAACATACAGTACCCACAATATCTGTCCGCCTGAACAGGGCGAAATTATAAGGTTCCGGTTATGCCTTAAAAATGTATATCATAATCGTTAAACTTAAAAATGGAAAATATTAAATCGATACAAAATTATTATAATTCGTCAATTGTTGCAGTATTCGATTCTGTTTCTGTTAGCTAAAATTGTTACTATAAGGTTACCTATACCGGACGGTCCTACTAGTCCGTACAGCTTAGGGACTATTTTCTATCGATATCACGTGGTGCCCATATTTTCTGAGAATGGTGACACTTAAACCGGTCAGGTTTACCATGTACAAAAATAATGTTTTCTTTTTTGTATTTTATTACATAGTTACCTACATCGGACTATTACCTAACATGTCCTAAAAATATACAATCCTTTACAATTTAGGTTGTATAACCAGCTACCTACCTAAAAATAATAAAATGGCCTAAGTATCATCATCCGGGAAACCGGCTATCGAAAAATACGCCTTCTTTTCACTCAGAAGGTTACTATTTAGTTTATGCTGAATGCTGGGTAGTTGTAGAAGATGAAGAAAAAACTGTATGATGAGTGATTGTTCACTAATATCCTTTTTTATTCTTTTCAGTACAACGTGGAGATGGACGACACCGATCTGACATAGGTGGAGCTGGTGCAAATAAATATCACTCTAGGGGAGTGGGGTTTCTCTATTTACAGGAAGTTGCTAATAGTGCCGAAATTGATATTATGTTGAATGTGAATAAAAAATACGAGGCACTGACGAACTTATTAAAGTCACCGATAGAGCGACCCGACATGTTTGTATTGATAATGGAGATCATATCTAAAGTTTGTGCATCGTCGTTTGATCGTTTGAAGTATACTTTTCTTCTAGATGTTAGCAATTCGCAGTTTATAATATATTTGCGAAGTTATTTGATGGACCTTCCGTACATTGAAGCGGAAGATAAAAGGGCCAATCACATGTATTGGGGAAAACCAAATGATTTTTGGACAAATTTAATTACATTCTGTGAAAACATAATTCAAATAGCTCCATCAGTCGCCAAAAGTAAATGCAGATCTCTCGTCGAAGATACATCTAAACTTTGCTTAGAGAAATTATGTGAAATCCACGGTTTTAAGTTGGCAGACGAACTAGTTATAAGGCTGGACAGAGTTAGAGAGACGATTAAAGTACTTGAGACAGAAACGGTAAGGCTAGTAAATGTATTGGTATTTTGACTATATTTTCTTGAGTACATTACATTCATTAACATTACATTCAATTTAACTAAATATAATTAATTTTTCGTTCTTTTGTAAAAAAATGACAATTAGTTGACAATTAGTGCATTGACAAATATAGTGATATACCTTACAAATTTCTATCCATTGTTATAAAATATCGACTTAGTTCACAAAGGAATCGGAATTATCGATTTCAGGTTTTAATATAATCGATATTAATCTACAAATTCATCAGAATATAAATATCATTCAGTAGTGTTCGTAAAGCTTCTTCATATATTTATAAATTCTTTTCATATATTATTGTTACACTTTTTTAGAAGTTGGAAAATATTAAAACAACATCATCCTAGTGCTAAAATAGTTCAACTTTCAACTGTGATCAAAGAACATTATAAGAAGCGCCTTATATTAATTTCCACTCAATATTTTAGGAGATAAATTAGTTTTGTTACAAACACTAAACCTAGCTCCTACACCAACTTTATCATTGTTTTTTCGTGCGTTAAGTCTTGCTCTAAAATGTGTTGTATGCATACGAGAATTTAATTTTCAGACCAAAAAACGAAGTCGCGGTGTAGACAATTCAGAAATGGAACCGCCTGACAACTTTCGAGAATTGAGCGTTTTTCCGACAAGGAGTGATTTGCTCAATGTAAAACCGTTTGTGCGACCAAACGTGATAAACGGGGCCTACCGAGACGTGGAACACTACCTGGACGTGCAGTTCCGTTTGCTGCGCGAGGACTGCTTTGGCCCACTTCGGGATGGCTTGTGTAAGAGTCATTGTACATTATTATAACAGCTTGTGTCATTTTTATGGATTAGGGAGCGCGCAGTCGGAACCTATACATACCATGTGATTACCGACGTCAACAAAGATTCAGAGAACCGCAACCAAATCATATACAAGTGCATTGGTTTTCTGTAAAAAAAAAAAACCACACTAAACGCTAACTGTTATTTGATCTACATAATTTTCTGGTCGTGCCGACAGTACTTCGTACGAGGTAGTCGTTGTATATTGTCTAATGGGACCGCACCGGACGATGGAGTGTTGGAATGCCTCCTACCTGGGGGACTGTCGACTTGGTTAGGTGACGGGGAGCGACTCGATGCAAGTGATCGGGACCACGACCTGTGGCGCACTGTGGGGGTCGTATGTCCAGCAGTTGATTTCGTCTGGCTGCTGATGATGACTACTATTTATATAATAATTAATAATCATCATCAACATATTATATTATAACTATATTTATATAATAATAATTATTTTTATTTCTTTACAGTTCAATACGTAAAGGAACCATTTAAAAAAAGATACGATAATATACGGTGAGTTGTGAATGAATAATATACTTACTGATGTCTTAGGTTTACGCGAATTACTCAGTTTTACTGTAATAATTTACTTCTGTTTAGCTTTTAATACCGCACCGCTTCGCCTTCGCATGAGACATGAGACATGAGACATGAGACATTAAATATCTCTAAAAATCTGATGTAGTTAGAAAAGCCATAGCTCGTTGGAGGGGAGAAGGAAAGGAGGGCAGCCCATCAGCCATGATAATAATGTGGATATCTATGGGCGTTGGTACTAGTCAAGTCTCCGATTTCTCGTTTGCCCTCTGTACTATTAAAAAAATCTTGTGCGCCAGGCCTTTAATTCTTATGGGCTGTATCTTTTGTAAGGCCGCAACGGCCGTGAGTTGAGAATAGTCCCTCTGACGAGTTGTGACAAAAGATACAGCCCATAAAAAATGAAAGGTCTGGCGCAAAATTTTTTTTTAATACCCTTTTTTTTCCTCTGGATGTCATCATAGTTAGAATATAAAGCCCGTGCGGTATTGGACATATTTGTGAAATTTTATTAATGAACATGCAAAGCCTTACAGGTTCAATTATTATTTTGATGTCTGTTACTAATTAGCATTTTACTTTAGTAAGAAGCGCCGTGCTGCATTGCAGCGGAATTTGGCCGGCACCGGGGAGGTACCCGTCGCTCACATGACCCTGCCGTAAAGTGACAGCTCTCACGTCGCGTTTCGTGCGGTTTGCACGTATCTGGTGACCCCTTGGAGGGGGGAGAGGAGGGCATTGCATCTGCATGACAACAATAATGTAAATGTCCATGAGCGTTGTAAGTTGTTTAAAGGCTTTAATTGCTCGTTTGCACCCCCCTCCGTACTAATAATATAAACCTTAAGAGTTTGTTTGTTTGAACGCACTGTATCTTAGGAGCTACTGGCCCGAATTGAAAAATGCTTTAAGTGTTGAATAGTCCATTTATTGAGTACGGCTATAGGCTATATACCATGAAGCTAAGACTAATAGGTTCGTAGTAGCGTGGCTGAAATCACGTGGTGATGCTAGTAATGTAATTAAAGCCATTAAAAACGTGTTTCAGGATATATCGCAATGTTAAGTTTGTTTCGCCCTATATATCTAATAACAAATTCGGTTCACTTATTGAGGTTGATAATACAACAAAAACAAGATTTAGAACAGTCAAATGGGCGTACAGCAAGAAATTTATATTCGGCACCCTCCTTCTATTGACAAAGGACAACTGTGAAACATTTATTACAGTTACAATAATGGACCGTGACATCAAATACCTGAGTGATGGACAGGTATGTGTTGAAAGCTGGTTCCACAGTTAACCCGGACACCCCGTTGTTGTCCCTCCGCCTTGAAGCTGATGTTCGGGCGCCTCGCGTGAGTTTCCGGGGGACCGACAGGACTCATCATTCTGAGTGCTTGGATCGTCGTTACGGTGACTCGGATAGCTCACAGCACGATAAGAAAACGAAATAAAAAATAGTTTAAAAAAAAAACATGCAAAGAAAAATATATAGCATAAAATTTAATAAAACACCGTTTCAGTAAAATAAAGAATTATATGGCGGACATGTACTCTCGCTGATACGAACGGGGACAGTAGCGTCAACAAAGACTTTATTTATTAACATAAAAATGGTAGCCAATGTAATTAGGCTGATTTTAGTCTCACGCCGACGGCACGCGCACCGTCAGCGCTGATGGCCGAGATATATGAACTTTTAGGAAGCGTTTTTCGGTTAGCTACGCGTCGCCCTATGTCTCGGCCATCAGCGCTGACGGTGCGCGTGCCGTCGGCATGAGACTAAAATCAGCCTTAGAATTTTTATTTATTACTCATGCTTTCATCGTGATAGGTAAGACATATGAACATGACGTTCACAATTTTACTAGTAATTGTAATTTGTGTTTCTATACGTTAAATTTTATTCTCAAATGGATACAAGGTATATGAATGATAGTTTCCTAAGGCTCCGTCCCGACCCATCTCTCATTTGACCCCTGCACTACGTAAAAAATAGTTAGTTATTTAGGTTAATGTTGATGGCCATTTAATGCAACATCACTTAACAACAACATCAATCTAAGAACAAAGCATATTGAAAAACAGTAAATAAAAATAAACTTAAAAGAACTTACAAATTAACTTTTAAAAAAAAGGTGTGTGTATCGTTTCTTTTTTAATAATAAAAACGTAATGTGTGTAGTAACAGTAAATATGACGAAAACAGAAATAGTTTCTGAGTGAGATAGCTGAAAAGTCCGCCATTTAACATTTTTTTCGTTATCGAGGCGCTCCATTTAATGGTTATTATTTTCAAACCTTAAAACATGGGTATGCCAAGTATATTTAATACGATTTCGACGAATTTAAAGTCATTTTACGCGTAGGGTGCAACTTCGAGCCCCCGGGGGTGCTTCTGGGGCAAACTCCTGCAATCAGAACATAATTTATAATTAATGTTTTATAATTTCAGTTTTACAATATTATTCGATTTATGGCTCTCATAAAATTATGCTAGAGACGTAAATTAACTAAGTTTTCTATCTGCTGAAGGATATCGCACATAAATAATCATAAATTACATATGTTACATGTTGCATTTATGCATAACATGTGCCAGCCTAACATATAAAAAAATACAACAAATATTTCAGATACCTGTGGAAATAATGAATTTGGAAGTTGATGATCAGCTATATAATAATGACTATTATACTATGATTGAGAGTGAAGTGTACTTTGAACCGTACCAACACGTGTTAAAAGCATTGCAAGATCCGAATTTTCCAGAACAATTAGCTATGAAGAAATATATAGTTGATGTTGATGTAAGTATATTTTTTGTTTGCAGAATGTGAATAGTGATGGTACGGTCAAAATGATATTGCATCTGAATTTTCGAGGTGAATTAGGAGGCCCTATGCTCAAAAGTCTATACCTTCTAAAGACTTTAATGAAGTTTGTAATGATTTTCGAGTGTACCTCGTAACTATGTATGTTCATTTCTATGCTACTACAATCTGAAGGAATAGCTTGACGGATCAACGTACGAAGAGGATTTTTTAATATTCATCCTAGAATACAAATGACTAAGCTGAACTTTTTTTTTGTTGACGCGGGGAAACGCATTTATGCGCCTTCAGTGGCCCTGGGTGGGGTCAAGTGGTGTGTGGGACTCGCGGCACTATCAAGTGCCGAATACCCACGAAAATCACCGCGTGTGCCATCAGTGCCGCCCTTGGTGAGGTGCCCAGGAACAGCAAATCATCAGGGCACCTGGACAGCTTGTCAGCCCCCTAAGGGACCGGCTCCACCTCCACAGATGGGGTTGCCCAGCACTACAGGACAACCCCACCGACCTTGGGACAGTGCAATGGGGTGAAGTTCTCATCTTCGCCCCCTTGCCCCGTGCGCAAAAAACGCTCCTGTTGCTCTTTGGTCCCATCTTATAAGAGGGGTACCGAGAGCCCTGGTCTTTAGCCCCTTCTTATAAGAGGGGTGCAAAGATCTCCCTCGATTCAATTGGCTTCGCCTGGGTTCACCCCCAGGCTACTGAGCCCCATCGCCACGACAAGGCTTGAACCATGGTTGCAAACTGAACTACCTAATCAGGTAGTGCCATAGTCTGTGCCATTAAAAATAATTGATTTCAACAAAATTGAAATGTGATTTTTAGATCAAGCCAAGCCATCCACAATATTTAGAAAGGGATACGGAATACGAAATAGATGTTGCTTTCCACTATTCTGGTGAACTAACAAAATCATTTTCGGTTATGAATTTTGATACTTGGCCAAGTATGTTAGAATTAGGCTTGAACGACAGCCAGTATGAAGCATATAAAGTAGCCCTTACTCACGAGTTTGGAGTTATTCAAGGACCTCCGGGAACAGGCAAAACCTTTTTGGGCGTAAGGATAGCAGAAACTTTGCTACGTAATGTGAACGGACGAAATAAATGCAAGCTACTTCTCGTATGCTATACGAACCACGCTCTAGACCAGTTTCTAGAAGCCTTGCTGCCTTTTACTAATTCCATTGCACGTGTTGGAGGACAGTCTCGAAATGAGGTTCTTGATAATTTTAACTTGAACAGCATTAGGAAAAATGTAGGACGTAGCCACAAATCTTTTTATGATTTAAAAACGAAGTTAAAACAGGCCAGTTCGCTTTTAGAGTACTATCAAGAATCAGTCAATATACTATCAAGAGGTGTATTGAGAATTGATTCTTTTATCGAGTTTTGTAGTCGGAGTTTTGATAATTGCCAAGAAGCGTTACAAAAAATTAAGTCAAATTATTCTAAATCGAAATCTCAATTGGATCCTCTGTGTACTTGGTTATTCGAACACATTGAAATAAATTTAGCGGAACCTGTAAACAATGGTGATATATACGAAGATATTTCGGACCTCGATGAAGACAACGATAATCAGAAACATATAAAGATGTATAAAAACGAAATAGAACAGGATAAAAATGGGAATGTAGGTTTCTTATTGGAAATGGCCATTAGAGAAATAAAGGGATTGGTTTCTGTGTATTTTAAAGAACGAAACATATTGCAACAATGCCATATACATAGAAAGATTGCAATGCGACGTGCACAAATTAGATTGTTTTTAGTAAGTACATTTGTTTTGTATATATTTGTTATCGTTCTAAGGAGAGGTACATGCTCAGAGTGTAAATAGAGACGCTGAACGCTATTTGCCTGTGTATGTAGTGTCTACACTAATATTATAAAAAAACATTTGATTGTTTGTTTGCATTGAATAGGAATCCGAAACTACTGGAACGATTTGAAAAATTTATTTTACCAGTAGAAACCTAAATTATCAGTGATGAACGTAGGCTATATAAAAAATTTATTTTACCAGTAGAAACCTATATTATCAGTGATGAACGTAGGCTATATAAAAAATTTATTTTACCAGTAGAAACCTATATTATCAGTGATGAACGTAGGCTATATAAAAAAAATCTAAAACGTATTGATGATTATGAAAACTTGATAATGTAACCAAAATATGAGAAAAATATCATAGTAAATCCTTATATAGCTACAGAAAATATTGACAACCGGCTGTCCCGTCAGACGTTGTTCTGTCATAAAATTAATTTGTTGTCATTGCAACATGGAAATTTTAAAAAGTTGTTAAGGGTGAACAGTAAGAAAAAACAGTAAGAATTCCTTCTTACTGTTTTTTCAACCACTACCACTTTGGGGTGTGAAAAATAGATATTTTTCACACGATTCTCAGACCTACTCTGTGTATGCAAATAAATTGGTAAAAATCTGTACAATCGTTTCGGATGACATCCAACTTTGTGATTGGAGAATATATATATAATATATGTATATATATAATATAACTAATGATAATCTATTACTAAGTAGCATCACCCCTAGTAAGTAGTGTCACCCGCCTGACTAAGGTCCTATTTATTAGTCGTTGCGTTCATGGTACGAGGATGCATTGAAAAGTCTTCGGCCTAACCAAGAAAATAAACAAACTAAATCAGTTATATTTTATTTCTCTACGTAATCACAATCAAGTTCGATGCACTTCTGCCATCTCCCATTTAAAGAAAGACGTTGAAAAAAAATATATTTGCAAAATATATGTCTACTGCTGTCTTCAGCTCGACGTATGTCATAGATATTTGAGTGCTTTTTGGGTTAGGGAACAGAAGGAAGTCTGACGGTGCCAGATCGGGTGCATAAGGCGGATGTGGTAATAGTTCTAAGCCACAATTGTGGATATCAGCCATTGATTGCACATAAGTGTGAACACGGGTGTTATCTTGATGAAACAGGACTTTTCTTCTGAGCATTCCTGGACGCGTTTCTTTTATTTCCTCTCATAAACGACGTAATAAGACAGTAGTAATCAGTTTATAGTCTGACCATCAATCATAATAACACCCTTCGAGCCCCAGAATACCCTTATTTGTTGACCTTAGTCTTTTTAGGGGGTGGTGAACCAGGTCTTCACTGTGATTAATTTGGCTCTGGCGTACAGTAATGAACCCACCTTTTCGTCCATTGTAACAAAACTATTCAAAAACCATCTGCATCGGCTTCAAATAATTCCAAACACGCGAAATAGTCACTCGCGCCCTTTCATCGTGGATGGCTTTCGGTGATAGCCCCTTCTTATTAAGGTACTTAGTGACGGCACGCTGCTGAATAATGTGGGTAAATTTGTTCTTAGAATTGAATGGATCTGTGTTAGGTCGAGTACTTTTCAAAGCACCCTCGTGTATATTAAAAACAATAAAAAATAACAGCTACAAACAAATGTTACTGGACATATCATAAAGTTACACATTGTAGAACCTTCGTTGATCTGAAGTTGTGTTTGAAATTGTTTACTGCCTTCCAATACAAAATCATTCAGTAGTAGTAAAAAAAAAGTATTTAGCAATTAGAGTAGTATTTTATAAGCCTCTACAAAATTATGTAGTATACTGAAAAAAAAAAATTAATGATAGCACTACATGCATGAGGTAACTCAGCGATGAACATTTTTTTTCGAGACAGCACAACCGTGTGGGCTGTCATCAAATAGATATTTCTAAGCGGTATGGAGTTTTCTAAAAATGATTTTAGAATAAGCTAATACATAGATATTCGCATCTCAGGTGGTAAAAAGATAGCTCCACCCGCTCTGACTTTTGAATTAGTAGGGAAAAAATATAAAAATATTGAGATGTTAGAACTCAATAAAAACTTGAAACTAAAATTGATTTTTTTTCAGCAAATGCGCCAGTATTATTCTCAACAAAACAATGTACATGTGGACAGAAATGTAAATCCTCTGCTACTTGACCCAAACCAACGTTGGATGCTATACTTTTATTGTGCAGAAAATATTAAGGACCATTTAAATAGATCAATGATTGGTTTGAAGGTATTGTTTATTAACACTGTGCTACGGCCCCTGCAGTTTATACAGAATGTTTGATTGAAAAGTACATTTAATTTGAAATCGGGATCGGGAATTTATTCTTATGAATCAACAACCAATAAGTACCTACGCCGCCTTTTTCTGTTGACGCGGGGTAACCCATTTACGTGCAATGATAAAATGCATTAATTCAATGGCCCTGGGTGTGTGGTGCTCGCGGCACATGATAGTACCGAATACCCACAAGAACCATCGCGAGTGCAATCAGTGTCGTCTTTTATCGAGTGCTGTGCAGTGGTGTGAGGTTACCATTCTCGCCCCCCTTGTCCCGTGCGTAAAAGCGCCTCCTCCAGTTGTTCTTTTGTCCCCTCTTATAAGAGGGGTACGAAGAGCGTCTCCTCCTCCTGCCCTTTAGCCCCCCTCTTCTTATAAGTGGGGTGCAACTGCATCCACCCTTATTCAATTGGGTTCGCCAGGGTTCACCCCTGGCTACTAAGCCCCACCGTCACGACAACGCTTGAACCATGCTGGGGTAGTAACCTATGCCCCTACTATAACTGACACTAAACCACCGTTCCGTTGTAAGGTAGTGTGTCCCGGCTCTAGAGGCCTTGTTTTTTTTTCAAATAGCATTCGGGCCTTTGTTAAATTAATGTTATTTTTCTTTTTTTTTTAGTTTCTCTTAAACTCATGCTACAAGTGATGTGTTTAAATTCTATAATTCGATAGTCCACTTTATATGTTAGCTAAGAAAATAGATTGAACTTCACGAATTTACGCCTAAATCTGCCATTTTGTTTTTTATTTTATGTATCGCTTTCTTTATTACTGCTCTAAAAAAACGTGTGTGTACTTAGTACACGCGTGGGAAGTTATACCTCTTTGGCATATCGAGACAAAAGAGTCGGTTTTTCGTGCCAATGTGCGCGCGCATCACAATTTTTCTCTAAGGAGCCCAAAAAAGTATAACTAGAAAATTGTAATGTATTACCAGGTAGATTCAGATCTACAAGATAAAGTAACAGAAAACTGGTTCACATGTTGACGTCTTAAGTTTACGAGAATCTTAGTCATTACAATAAAACTACTTTTACTTATTACAGTCCACCTGTGACCATGGTTGCTGTGAAGCTTCTAAAACGTCGGGCTAGACAAATAATTAAATAAACCGCGATAAATTATTATTAATCTTTGACAATAATTGGAGGGCAGGAGTGAGGGCAACGGGTGACATAAATAATGAGAAAGTCTGGGCTTCGTTTCTCATTCGTTCATTCGATTTCTCGTTTTCGATTCACTTTTGTATAGAAAAAATAATATAGTTCATTAAAGTAGAACATAACTTCTTGTACGTAACGTTAGCTATTTAGTATATAATCCTGGCTTGTTGTAGTTTAAAATATAACCCTGTAATTAACGAATTCATTTGTGTTTTCAGAAAAATATATCAGAAACGGTAAAAGATTATGAAGAGGCTCGAATGGTTCTCGACTGTCAAACGCTAGCACAGAGAGAAGTTATAGGAATGACTACCTCTGGCGCAGCCAGGCTGAGGACATTGATTCTGACCTTAGGACCTCCAATAGGTATAGTTATTTTTGCTCTCAACAAACATAAAATGCTGCTAATGCTAGTTTAATGTCCACGCAAATGGCGAAACGTTTATTCGGTGATCGTGTAGGGATCTTTCAATTGGTACATTTAAAAACATCGTAATCGACCTTTCGTGTGGCATTATATGGTATTATTATAAATATAAATATTTTCTTGAGGTTCCTTGCGAAAAAAATTCTTGTTTTGATATTGTTTTAGTTCAATGCAGTGGAATAGAAAGAAATGTTCTTATAATGTAACTGTTGTATAACATTTCAAGTGATCCGTCCTGCTATATATATATAGAAAAAGAAATTGAAAACGTAAGAGGTAGTCCATGCTGCATTGGAGCGGATTTGGCCCGGCAAGACCGGGGAGGTGTCTCTCGCTGACGTGATTCCGGCTCAAAGTGACAAGCTTTACAGATGTCACAAGCTGTTAAAAGTGCCTGAAGAATTAAGAGATGTCAGATGTCGTCACAATTTATTAAAAGTACCCGGAGAATAAAGCCGCGATAAAATCCGTAAAAGTAGTTTTATTGTGATGTGAAACATTAATCCTTTGAAGTCAATATAATACGCAATGTATCTCCATTTTATTGTGCTTAATACTTTGTCGGTCCGATGGCGAGATGACCTCTCTGAATAGAGACGTGTTGAAAGAGAGTAGAGACGCTTTGCCCAGCTGTTGGACACGAGGCTAATAATAATAGAAACTATCGTTTTGCATTACAGTTATTGTCGAGGAAGCCGCTGAAGTACTGGAGCAACACATTATTACATCCTTAACGAGAAATTGTCAACATTTGCTGCTTATCGGTAAGCCAGTAATTACTCCTAGAGCGATTTGGCACGAAATTCCTTGTCGCGCGTTGCGAAGGAGGCTAGACGGAAAAAATCAAATGAAAAGTTGTAACGACTTCTTCCTATAGTGTAGTAACCCGCGCGGCGTGATCACGATTCTCTGTCTGTCTCTATCTACCTCGCTCTCTCTCCCATATAAAGCCAGCCAATAATTTTCGTTTCGTCCTGAAGACAAAAAGTCTTCCATAGACTCGATGAAATGTAGGGGCGAGGGCAACAGCGCCGCCACCAGTAATAGGTCCCTCCGAAAAAAAAAATAGTTTTGTCTTTCTATTTTGCATTGCAGTGTAGTGACGCGACGACGATTATTTTTGTTTTGTTAAGTTTATACAGGTTTATATGTACCTAGTCTTGCTATAATTATTTTAACATGGAAAAGACTTTTTGAAATTGTAAATAACGTTTGTTACTTTTAAAGTGTGTTAGTTGCG
Source organism: Eumaeus atala (assembly GCA_017140195.1). Lineage (NCBI taxonomy): Eukaryota > Metazoa > Arthropoda > Insecta > Lepidoptera > Lycaenidae > Eumaeus > Eumaeus atala. The sequence goes on along the minus strand of JAFELO010000041.1, from coordinate 18,042 downwards.
TACACAAATATAAAACAACTAAAATTTGAAGAAGCTTATTCGAAGTAGTCTCCTTTGGCAGCAATACACTCCTTTAAACGTTGAGGCCAGCTATCAATAGAAGCACGCACTCTTTCCATGGGGAAATTCTTCACTGCCACTCGTATGGATTGTTTTAAGTTTTTTTTTTTAAGTGACTAGACGACAGCCAGTCTTCAGCTCTGATGATGTTCAATTCGTTCGCTTGCAACCAAGATTGCATCGACCGAGCTTTATGACCCGGCGCGCGAGTCTTGCTGGAAGGACCACACTTGGTTAAGGAGCATAGTGTTAACCTACAATCTCAAGAATGGTATCATAGCACACCTGTGTCGATATTTTGTTGCCTTTTTCACATAAATAACGTTTTACTTTTACTTTTTCACATAAATAAGGTTTCGGCTATGAAAAGAGTGACTGAGCCTAACCTTCTTCTTCGTAGCCGAAACCTTCTTCATAGCCGCTCCCCACCAAACGATCACTGAAGTCGTATAATACCCACGTTGCACTCCGTGGGCTAATCGGGAATCTTCCTTAGAGCTTTGAGCATAAATGCGGTCATTTTATTTTTCAAAATGTTGCTCGACTAAAATAAAATCTCATCCATGAACAAAACTTTTCTGTGTCCACCCTTTGCGTACCGCTTCAGTAGTTGTTTCGGTTTTACCACGCTGTTCATCTTTAATTTATCATTTAAGAAATGGCTAGTGCGGCTCTTACAGTCCTAAGTCATCTCTTAAAATACTCGACTTGGGTCTAAGTGCTATCTTCACTTCCCGAGCTGAAATCTCTTGGTTTCGCCCAGGATTTCTTCGAATTGTTTCCCTTATTGCTTTGACCATCTTTTTGTACGAACACTTTGTTGATGGCTAGATCTTTCTCTGTCACAAACAGAGGAAGTCTCATTGTACCAATTAGTAGCCCGGTACACAAAAATTTCACTAATACCAAGTGTATGGAGAATGTATGTATGTCTGAACACACTCCGAAGAACAGATGGCGGATGGGCCAGTAGGGCTTAGGAGTGGAGGCCGCGTTTAGGAAAACGAAGTGTTGGCCGACCGTTCCCCAGGTGGGGAGATGATCTCCATGCAGTAGCCGGTCCGGGATGGATGCGAGTAGCAGGGGATCGTCCGTCTTGACGTTCATTGAGAGAGGCCTATCTCCAGCAGTGAACCGATGAGGGCTGATAATGATGATGATGAAGTGTATGGAGAGTTTTAAAAATTGCTTTTGGCTCCATACCTGCTTTGTGTAATGCAATCACAGCGATGCTATGCTCTTTATCACCTCATTTCGTTTTAATATCTCAATCGTACAATGTATTGGCGCCGAGAGGGGAAAATGATAGATTCCAAATTCAAATGTTTTATTTTAACG
>JAFELO010000040.1:768744-807221 GCA_017140195.1 Eumaeus atala | reverse complement strand
TAGTCTGCGCGGCGGCTGGGATTCGCTGGGATTGCGGACCGTGGTAGGCGGGGATGGGGATGTGGGGAGGGGGGTAGGAACGCTCCTAGGGGTTACCTTCTTGGGGCTCTCCAGAGCGGCGGCGAAGCTGCGATATCGCGTCACGTCAACCGATCCGCTGGAGAAGGCAGGCTCGACGTCCCCTGCAAACACAGCAGCCGAAACGGAGGCGGAGGCGACTCCCGGCGGCGTCGACGAGTCCTCCTCGGGCGCCGCTGGGCCAGCCATTTCCGACTCGCGAGCCACAGGTGATGTATGCAGTGATTCGGGCGGGTCGTGTGCGGATAGGGATTGCGATGATGATGAGGCGGCGGTCGAGTGTGAATCCTCCACAGCGACCAGCTTGGAGGGTCCCTCTGCGGGCGAGGACGCCGCGCGCTTCTGCGGGCGTAGCTCCTCCAGCTCCGCTAGGAACTCCTTCCTCTCCTCTTCGGAAGGGAACAGGGGCCTCCTCACGATCATCCGTTCAGCCTTCTTCGGTGGCATCTTCACGATGGTGGTAGGTCCTCCGTCGGACTCGCTGTTAACTGCCCCGACCTTTCTTCAAAAAGGTCGGGGAGTATGTCGCGCGGTGCGGCATCGGACCTGTTGGGCCTAGGTCTCCTCTTATATACAGACTATATGTATACAAAAAGCTCTTTGGCTTCGTCCGAGTTCTAAACACGGCACGGAATAACAATTATTCCGGACCGCGTTCCGAACAAGGACGAGAGGGCTGGGGCGCAAGCGGGACGACACTATCTCTCCCTCACCTTCCGGCAAGAGAAGGACAGCAGGCGTTTCCGAGTGCGGTAGTGTGGATCTGAAGGCTCTATGGCTGTCAACAGAGTTTCCCCAAATAACAATACCATATAGAACGCGTGATGAAAAAAGAAATGGTCATGATATGCCAATTAGCTGTAAAATAAAGTTCCTAAAGACTGTACTGTCTGTGAGTGATTGATTTTCTCAACAGTGTGAATTTTCTCAACAGTGTGAATTTTCTCAACAGTGTGAATTTTCTCAACAGTGTGAATTTTCTCAACAGTGTGAATTTTCTCAACAGTGTGAATTTACTGAATAATTTTTGTGTGGTTTGGGAATTTTTGAAAATGTTTTGTAGGTGTATAATTTGATAAGATAATAATTTTTTGGCTGAATAATTTTATGATCGTGTAGGAAGTAGTGCCATTGCTGCATTCAGGCAGGCAGAGGATTTCCATGCAGCATCCAGTCCGAGATGAACTTGTTTATTTTTCGCTTCCTCCACGAACAAAAACACAAAAATGCAATTAAAGAAATGGAGAATATGCTTTTTGTTCAAAATTATATCAATTCTTTCTCAATTCACCCACGACGGGTAGTTGCCAACTTTAAATTACGTAACTCAAACACTATAAAAAGTTACAAGACGTATAATTATGAGATGAAAAAAAAATAGTATTTCATGTGAATATTGTGTAATTTGGTTTATGGTAAAAATATGATATTGTTTCATTAGTTCACAAAAATACCTTGTGTATGTTATGCGTGCGGTCGGTATATCATATTTTACATCCACAAGATTCGAAGCTCATATCTTTAATTATAAAAGATTTGAAAAATTTAATTTAGTTTTTCATGTTAAGTGTTGTAGGTGTTAACCATATAGTGACTCAATATGATTATGTAATAGATAATGATTTGCCTAGTTATTGTAGTATTATCTACCGCTTAGGGCTTGTGAGCTATCCACGTCTGAGCTATACACAAGGACAACTACGCTTGCACGCATAGAAGTCAGTGACAATTTAACTGTTCGTTAACAATAAATAACATAACTTTAAATTGAAATGCACAAACTCTACTGCTTATGTTACATTTTAATTAATAGAGAGGTTGTCTTATCATAGTTGAAGAATTTGTTGCCATGGTAACGTGCAATGTTTCGTGTCGATCATTTCAATCAAACATATTATTATGTAAGTTAAGATTTTTCAACCCTATTTCAATGTTTTCCTGTACCAATTTTGAAACATATTACATAAAAACGAACGCATAAATAAACTCGTTATCTAGTTCAGTAGGGTCATTCTGAAGTCATGGGCTTATATATATTTCGGGTACTTCATTTTTATATGTAAGGATACACTCGCATTATCAAAGACGAATCTTATTTATCACGGGTAGTGTTCCGTGGAATTGATTGGACTAATACCTGCAAGTGAATTCCATTACAGGATTTCGCGTCACAATTCAAAATTTCATCGGCAACTCTCGGCACTCGGATGTATTTTTTTTAACGTAAGGAAAGCTTTAACGGCGCATCAGCACACCCTGGGTGGGTTGCCGACCAGTGTGGGGACTCTGAACTGCATAACGGGAAAACCCTACCCCACTAAAAATTCACGGAAGCCCTCAGCCGCCTGAGACGATTACACCAATCAACGTGTAATTACAAAGACGGTAACATGTCTGTAATTGGACGTGCTCAGTTAAAACGTAATCACGGTACGCATGTAATTTTCAATACAAAAGTTGTCAGTACATCAGAGATCAACGAGATAATAATGCTGAGTCATGTAAAAATGATTGCTTAGGAGATTAGACATTGAGATGATGATTTACCGAAGAGCTGTGCAACCTTTGCACCGGCATCCATACATTTATTTTAAACTAAATATGGAATTACGCGCAGGCATAGAAATAATGTGCGCGTACAGCTGCGAATGTGATTATATTCTGCCAGCTTGATTATAAGTGTCAGTTTCGATCGGTTATTAAAGTTCTGTTCAACCGTTGGATACAAAATTACATCGCCCGCTGTGTTAATTCTACGAAGATTAAAATTACATCAAAATTTGGCAAGATTTGGCGCTTTTCATACTCATATTAAGGGCCAGCGACACTCGTGACTCCTTTTTTATATTATGGACGAATAAATGAGCAGTCGTTTGACAACTATTGACGTCCATAGACGTCTCCAAAATAGTTATACACATTATGGCTGTGTCATGTGAGAGAAGGGTCCTCCACGGTCGTCCGTCCCGATCCCGCTGCTATTCAGCATGGTACTCTGTCTTACTATTATCGGTAAAATGAGAATTTATATTTTTTGATAGAGCTAGTGTCATAGAGACGAAAATAAAAATCATTGCAACCGCATTGATCTTACACGACCGGGGATACACGTCTCGCTCGCACAGCACAGCCGCAAAGAGACACAGTGACGCAAAGGGCAAACGATCGCTCGGAGCCTTTTTAGGACTACCGACACCCATGAACATCCACATAATTACTATGCCGATAGGTTGCCCTCCCCCCCCCTCAATGGGCCACCAGCTACTTACAAACCGCATGCAATACGACACTGAAGATTCATTTAGACATCAGTGAGCGAGAGGGACCTCCCCGGTCGTGCCGGCCCATTTCCGTTACATAGGACGATGTAGTGTATCATGCACTTATGGAGGGCACTACCTCGTCCTATGCAGCATGGCACTACCATGGATGGAAGTAAGCTTGCCATCAGATATCATCGGAGTGCCCGCTGGCCTCCCGTGCTATACGCATCGAGTCCGTCTTTAATTTTCCACTTCCTACGACCTGTTATACTGTACAGTGCAGTGTCTTTATCATTTATCGACCTAGTTAGGCGTTTATTACTCTTCGTATAATCCAAGTAGAGATATCATTTTATGGACATATTTATGACCACGATATCTAGGGATTAACGCTTTAAACCGACGACAAATTCACGCAATATTTACGTCTTAAAAAGGGAATAGATATTGTGTACCAGTGTAAAATAGTTTGAGCTTGTGCCGTATGGCCGTATCGCGTCTCCCTGGTCATAGACGAATTGGGTTGGCACGAGTTATGCAGATTGTGCTATTGTATATGGGCGTTGGCAGTCAACAAAGCCTTTATACCAAAAAAAAAACTCTGTTTTAACATTGCGAGGTTCTAGAAGCGTATGCCGACTAGTCCTAGAATCTCTCATCGTACGAATATAAGAGTCAAACGAAGATTCAGAACAATTTGATGACTACCGATGCCTTGACGTCCGCTATCCGTGCGGTACGAATCGCGACAGAATATCTGTATTTTTGTGGCGATGTTATACAAGCGAGAGGTACTTTCCCGGTCGTAGTAGACCGATGCGGTTGCAATAAACATTCCCTTTCACAACTATCTCTATACGATCACTTCGAACCTGTTACCCATCACACTGGGACATTGATAACCTAGAGGCTGGAACGGAAGACTGGACATCCAAGCAGGCAAAATACCAGTTTGGAAACAGTTATTATTTATGTAGTAAATTGTATTAATGACCAAATTCCTAAGGAACGGTCTCCTATTGTTAAATATGAAATGTAATTTTCGTTATAATGTATAGTACATTTTTATTATATATTATATTGGATTAAATAAATAAATAATTATAAACTGATTGAGATGTTATACAATATTTAACACAATCCTTCAAAATGATGAATGCTCATGTATTGAAGAGTAATAAACAATTTCGTCCTCGACCTGAGGAGCGCTGTTATAATAATTTTGCATGTTTTATAAAGTGGCTCTCGCAATACCTTGAATGGCCAACTAGACAGCACTCACCTAACTCTTAGTGGACTGCCGTAAATATCTGTATATACAGAGCTCGTTAATGGATCAACTATAACCAAACCCGTCATCTAATAAGACTTTACTTGGAAATTATCATCATCAGCCGTGTATCCGTTCTGGTCTATATATGCGCTAAAGCTTCGATGGACAATGGAAATACTATCATATATGTGATAGTACGTCTGAGTGTGAGACAGACAGAAATGTATTTTGCAAGAATTACTTTTTACTTTTATTTTTTTCAATGACAACTATCAGCCGTAAATTAAAAAATGCTTAATTTAGAAGCATAAAAAAGATACGCTACAACTTTATAATAATATCATCTTATATTTCAAGAGGAATGTTATTACTGCCAATACATCTGGTCCCTCTGGGTTCATACTTCAACTTCGATGTTCGATGGTTCCAGCAGGAACTCCAAAGAGTTGAATTTAACTAATCGATAACTTCACTGTGAACATTCACAGACTGAGCTCCATATGTATGTTGCAATGAATTAACCGCTATATCGGAATACTAATGAATTAATTATTCGTGAGACTGAATGTCAATACCGGATTGCCTGCGATTGGCCACCACTCGGTCCCATAGGAAATACGCTGCATGTTTCACTCCCATTTCGCAAAGTACATGGCCCCCATATGGAAAAAACATGCAGTCGAAAACTTCTGATGACTACCGACACCTATTGACATGACAACTGTTACACAGACGTGGTGCTCGTGGTGGTGCTATAGGCCACCCACGCTCACACACCGCTTACGGAAACGAGCCCGGGTTCGAATCCGTAAGTCGAGAGATTAGATTGATAGAAATAAAATAACGCAACTTTAGAGAGCTCTAATAATAAATAAATTAAGAATACGACTTTTGGCGATTTGTAGCGCAAATCGACCCCCTCCGTCTGAGGGGGGGGGACCGGCCTCCTCAGATAAGCCAAACATTAAATGAGCTCAATTATCCTTATCCACGACACCGCAAACAAAAGGGCATCGTGCGCGCGCCGTCCCACTAGAGTGGAGAGGGGGACCGCTTCCCCCTTTTCGGTCCCAAAAATAATCACTATAGGGTACGCCCACAATCAACCCGGTTCATCTCTTCCCATCTGCGGGAAAATAGGGGGTCTGTCCCCCTATCGTCTCCCTAAACCTGAAGACAAAAAAGTCTTCGTAGTCAGTCGAACTGTTGACGCTGGACTAGCGCCTCCTTAGGTCCCTCCGAAAAAAAAAATTATTGGCCACCGCAAACTCACAAAACACATGTAACTCGACGACAGCTGTCGCTTTGCATCGGTATTGAGTGACCGAAAGCCATCTCTCAGGTGCTGTCGATATTTTATTATAGACGAAGTCGGAATCAAACCCGTGCCACTAGGCCTGCAGTTCGATTATATGCCCAACTGAATGGTGCTATAACTACGTAGGTAATGATACGGTTACATAATGGTTATATTGACATTCATTTTTTTTATTTATCCTCGTTTCCGTAAGAATAGTAAATACAGAGATTACGTATAATGGACTCGAAATGATATAGAATTAGCATTTTGACATTGAATCTGATTTTGAACAGTGGACCAGTCTACCGTGGCGTCGGTTGCGCAAACACATTGTTATAAGACGAATAACTGTGAGAGGTATATGACTGTTGAGCGTATGTTTGTCGTATTGTTAACACTAGTGCAAATTGTACGTCTTAAGAGATAAGAACAAGTAGATCTCACCGTAGACGAATCTCAATAAGGAAAGCTCAGTACATCGTAAATTGATAAGTATGTTAATGAGGGCTGGGGACAAACAATTTTGTTGAAGTTTGTTTTAACAAAGCAGATTCTATTCCAAATAAGTGAAAAAATTACATTTATTTTTTATTATTTTATTAAACTTTTTTGCAGAACTGCAAAGACAACTTTGCGCTATGATGTTTTTGTGCAGCTTTTATCAAGTACTTCATTTTAGATTGTGCATATCCGTTATACGTAGTGTTTTGAACCGTCGCGCCGACTTATCTCATTATTTTTTAACGTCAGTTGTATATGCGTAAATACGTATTCAATAGCTTATGTGTCAATATGCAAGAAACCTGCAAATTTATGTAAAGTATCCGCAGTTTAATATATGGTTAAACATATATTAATCAATACTATATTTATCTCTTCGTAGTCAGTCGAACTGTTGAGGCTGGACTAGCGCCGCCAACCAGTATTAGGTCCCTCCGAAAAAAAAAAAACTATGTTTATACAAATATTTTTGGATTTAGAACATAGGAAAAGATAGTATCATTCGTCGTTGCAGTCCAATGTCCCATTAGGTGGATGACTCATAAGTTGGGGAACGATTTTAACAGAACTGACAGAGCAAAGCGGTAATCACACGCCGAATGACCCCGACGGCTCGTTTGCTGCTCTATACAATAAACGTTAAATCAATAGCCCGCTACTCTGTACAATCAACATTAATTCATATAACTTAAAACAATATGCGGTAATGACGCAACCGGGAAAACGACTCTAGTATAAGTTCTACGAAAATATTATTTATGTATAATTACCTACGTATTAAGCAACTGTATTGTGTATAATGCCCAGTGGTATAGTGGTAAGCATGTTCAGCCACAGTCGCGAGGTCTTTGGTTCGTTTCCCGGGTCGGACCAAAATGGTATTGAGATTTTTGAATTTGTAAATAACAGTCGGAATTTAGTTGTGTTAAGTAATTTAAGCCGTCGGTCCTGCGCTCTATTATTCTCTTCGGTCATGTCTGAATTCCTATGTGACGGCGTCCCATGGGAGAATATGAAAACAGGAAGTTCACTTGTGCCTGCGCACGCACCTGTGCACTATAACATCGAAGTCCCGCGCAGTTGGCTAGTCTATAGCGATATTTCGGCTTTTTCTAAATTCGGCTAGGACATCATTATTATTTTTATATCAGACGAGTCGCTGGGATAAACAACGTTTAGTTAGAAAAGTAGTGTTATTAACGGATAAATGATGATCAAATACGACGATTTGTCCTTAACATGTATATCACTCTGAAACGATTTCCATCTTCGAAACTAATAAGATGGAGAAGAAATGCTTGTGTAATTTATTACAGTTTAAGTATCACCATCACAAGTGTTGATAATGTTGTGATATGCAGATCGGTGATCGTTACTGGTGTCTTAAGTTTACGCAAATGTTACTTTATTAGAACAACCTTTAACAAAACAAACGGCTAGTTGAATGATTAAATAATCCGCGCTAAAATCCGACCCTAGTTGGATTCGTGGCACATTATAGTGCAGAATAGCGAGTAAAATCATCGCGATGCCATCAGTGTCGCCAAAGGTGTGGTGCCCTGGAGCTGTTAATCGTCAGAGCACTTTGACGACTAGTCAGTACCCAAAGGGGACCGATACCACCACACCAATCCTACCAACTTCGGGACAGTTCCCATCCTCGCCCCTTGCCTCGTGCTACTGCTACTTAGGCTACTGAGCCCCACCACCACGACAAGGCTTGAACCATGATGGGAATTGGTTGCAATCCTAGCCGATCCCTTATATAGACATTAAAGACTTTGAAAACTTATGTTAGTACAGTACTTTAAACACCACATAGCCTTTAGCAATTGCGGAAAATTAGCTTGTTCTTGAGAATTCGGTAGTGACTGCAGGTATAAACAACCCCGCTCCGGTTGGTTTATCAGCGTAATTACATCATTGTAAAGCATCCGTATATTAACTATGTTAAAAATTCATTTTAATAAAACAGAGTATTAGATCAGTATTCACCACAACAGCACTTTAGAAGAACTTAGGTCAGTCAAATCAGAACAATAAAATTTTTGTCTCTATAATTAATAATAATATAAAGCTGAATAATTTATTTGTTTGAACGCGATAACCTCTAAAACTGCTGATTGATGAAAAAATATTTTTGTGACGGATAGTTCATTAATCGATGAAGGCGATATGCTGTGTACCACCACTTTACGACTAATAGGACCGGAATTACGCGGTTGAACCGCGGAGTGATACTAGTACTTTATTAAAATTGACTTCATTTTGTCCTGACATCTGACTAGATATTATTTTTTGGTGATCGGTGCTATGATTTAGATCTGCGAAAAACCCTTAAAATACAGCAGATCAATACATACACGTATGCTTGATGAAGAAACTATAATTGCAAATGCCAAAGAGATTTACGTCAATTCACACCTCTGTATGCGGGAGCTATCGGACTGAGATTGAAGGTCTTCCCTCCACTTCACTTCCAGTAATAATTAGGTAGATATCTACTTCCTATGAAAATCTGTATAAGTGGTTCGCCTATTACATGCCTCATGCACACTTCATGTTAACCCTTATCTTGATGCAGGTCGATGAGGCTGATGACGTGTTACAATCACAATATCGCGGTTTCCGTTCAAGAAATAATCTTGTAATTAAAAAATGTTTTTTTCTTATATTGTGGTTACGTCGACCTACACTTTTTACTTTGTTGATAAAATAACACAGATTCGTAAATTTTGTGATATCCTTTATTCTTTTGTTCATACTAAGAATAAAGAAATTTACATTTTATCGATCTTTTCGAAGGTCTCTTGTGTATGATGGGCATATTATAGAGCAGGTGTAAAAATTTGAAATATTATTCTTTATATTTCAACTTTTTATCCCATATACACATACAACGCCGCAGGTGAAAACGCGTGGGGATTTGTGTGTTTTATATAAATTTTAATATTTAATATCCAAAAATGCATGAATGTATAATATCATTATATTTATAAGAATATGTTATATATTAATACTTATTGTGATATAGAATACAAACGAGAAATCGGAGCTTCCTGACTACTACCGACGCCCGTAGACATCCGCATTATTGTTGTCATGAGAATTGGAGGAGGGGAGGACCCTTCCAATGCCTAATCTATGATATACATACTATATCTATTAACACCAAGTTGGGTAGTAAATGAATATAATTAGTGAACAATTACAATAAATTAACACAGCTATCGGTGTTATCGATTCATTAGATCATTTCAATGCAATACCTCTCCGAACATAATTATGTCATTGCTGTGTTATACTACGCGATTGTGTTTTACTGGCTGCTACTGTTGGAACGCTGTGCACATAATTATTTCACGCAATAGCACAATATCTTATCGTATCTGGGTCTAAAGATCTGGTGTTTCATCTTTGGCAGCAGATGATGTACAGATGCGCTGTGCATCACTCAAAAGGCAAATCACATCGCATCCGTAATGTATACGAACCACAACAGTGCGGCTTAAACGCCACTCCTTATCGCGTACAACTGTACTGTGGCACCAGCTGCCTCCCACGGTATTTCCAGACCGATACGACATAGAGGTCTTCAAGAAAAGAGCATAACTTTTCCTTAAAGACCAGCAACGCGTCTGAAAGACGCCTAATCTCGCGTATGGTAATGGTAGGCGGTAGTCACTATTCACCTGCTTGTTTGCTCCCTATCTTATATGAAAATATATAAACCCCATCAAATATAACGGAATAGCCAACACACGAACATAAATTTCTCCACGCGTGCAGGATTTATTTGGCTGCATCTGAAAATAATAATTGCTTCTTGTTCCAAAGCAAAACTGTGATTATGACGCAACTGTCATGTCTTCTATTACGGATGTCCCCGCTACACCGATTGTCCTAAATTTGTCACAATGCTTTGCTACATTACAGCCAAATTGAACCGGTACGTTCGAAAAGATACCCCTAGCTCACAATCCAGATAAACCAAAAGTAGTGAGGAATGGCAACATAGTGACATATTATCGGTTTTGCGCACATGCTTTTGTCGGAGTTGATCGGACTCCTCATATCTAAGAGGAGTTATGTTGTTAATGATAAAATAAGAACAGCAAAATGAACGGTGGAAACAATGAAAATAAACTAATCTTCCGATATTTATTGATTGTAATCTTATATTCGGAGGCCAGTGAAGTTATCATATTTATAAATCCCTCAGCCTTGCAGTAACTAGTTACAATCCGTGCCCTTAAACGGAAGATAAGGAGGTAATAATCATTGCATCATCTGCCAGAAGTCACGATCAGATGTACTCCTCGATGAGCTCACTCGTTAACATTATCATGACTTCTGTTCGTATTTTATTTGCTGATTAAATGCAGGACGCAGGACTGGTTGCGATGCCGTCATCGTTATTTTCAAGTTTATCATAATTTCCTCATCATTTGAAATCTCTTAAATTCTATAATTGCTATCGCATTACCGTCTAATTAATTGTTGTGTAGTTTTTCCTTTCAATGTTCAGTTTAAACTGTGGTTGTCTTATTCTTATTTTTTTCTATGCTGATCTGTTCTGTGGTCAACATTTTTTTTTAGGATAAGGGGCAAACAAGCAGGTGGTACGTAACTACCGCCGCCCATAGACATCCGCATGTCCCGCGGTTATGCAGGCTCGTAGACGTCCTTTAAGACGGGAATAGGCTCTTTTCTTGTAGAACCCCATGTCGTATCGGTTCCGGCGATGGCAGCTGGTTCCACGTCGATGTTATGCGCGTTAAGAAATCGGGCTTGAAACGCACAATTGTAGACTTTGGGACATCAAGGTGACAGCCGAACTTAGAGTTCTTTCGTGATGTCCGAGAGTGTACTCGGGGGATACAGGGATACTCCCTGTTGTAGATGGGCAAACAAGCGTCGTATTAATAAACAAAGATCTCAATTGTAAGAATATCATATAAGTATATGCCTCCTAGCTAAATTTCGGCTAAATGGCCACCTCTTTAGAGACAAGCCAACCGCGCCGGACATGTCATGGTGTACAGGTGTGTAAGCAGATACAAGTGCACGATCTATTAATTTCAATGTTTTTACATCATATGATGGCGAACGAGAAATGGGAGTCTTTTAATAAGTAACGACGCCCATGGTCATTAGCATTGTTACGCAGATGCGTTGCCCTATTAACCCCCCCCCCCACTCATGGGCCTCCGGCTACTCACAAACCGAAACGCGACAGCCACGCTCTCACTTTTCGCCGGGATCGAGTGAGCGAGAGGTACTACCCCGGTCGAGCCGGCTCAATACCGTTGCATAGGAGGATGTAGTGTCATGTACCATGCATGCACTATCTCCATGCAACCTCCTCTTGCTAAGTAAACGTACTTAACTGTAAAAAAGACTAATGTGAATTATTTGAATAAAATTGGGAATGATACGTTAAAAATACGGCGACAACCGGGTCAACATAATGTATGGATGCTTTGTTTTACCTCTGTATACAAAAAGTATGTTTTACTTGCATACGCTATACCGTACCCAAGATCCATTTTACCCTAAACAAGAAAATCAGACAGCAATATGAACTCTGTTAGTAGTGCCACGGCAGCGTTGCAACCGAATTGAGCCGAATTGGCAAAACCAGAGGTAGCCCTTGCTCACTAACTGAAGTGTGAGCTGTACGTTCGCCTTTCGTGCGGTTTGTGAATAACCAGAATCCACTTTGAGGGGAGAACTAAATGAGGGCATTTAGGTGGTAATTGTGCGGATGTCTATTAGAGTCAACAGCCGCCAAAGGGCTCTGATTGCTCGTTCGCCGTACTATATGTACTACAAAAAACAAAGAAACGTTTAAACTCGCTCTACGAATGGTCGTTGAAATTATCTATTAAACCTACGAAAATATAATATCTTAATTATTTCTATTTAAGGAATGGGTAAAAAATATGTACTTTATTAAATAGCCATCATCAGCACAAACGATGAAATTATTAATAATTGTTGTACTCCAACTACTATAATACACCTGTAGACCTTGACCCAAAAAAAAATTGTGGATTTATATTTGATATAGAAACTAAAACAATCACTCAAAAATATAATTTGTTAAAGCTTGGACTTCGAGTGGCTCAGAAACGAAACGGAGTCATTTTTCATCAATATTCATTAACGAGGACAGATAGTGTTTACTGAAATGTCGCCGCGAATTTCCAACGCCAACAAAAAGCACCAACTGTACCCATTGTCTGTCGTTTCATAAGGCCGAATACCTTTCATTCGCAGCTTTGTAATAACGCGCCCCTTTCCTGAAACGGGCTTTACCCCAGCGGGGCGCAACCACGTGTGCGTATATCTCTCTCTATCTACCCGCATATATATGTTACATTGTACCGTCCCTTTCACACCGACAGCGCACGCATTGCAGGTGAACTCAGCTCTATTCCTTAGTTGCTTCTTAGCCACGCCGTGAGAGAGACGTGCTCCCTCGCACCACATTTCCCGCGAAAATTTACGTACAAATTTCATTTCGTCAAAATTTCCATTGGTTATTTTCAACTGATCTTATTTAAACATTATAGTGAACTATTATTTAGTGTGAGTTATACTTGAACGTGGTTTTAATTGTGACATAGTCTGCTGAAACCGCTTCTCTTTGTCGGATTTTAAACTCTCCAAAACAAGTGAGTAATGGCAAACTCTACAATTTTACAATAATTTAATCATTATATGATAAATTTTCCCCCTGGCTAAATAGGCAACGAATATATATATATATAACATTTACAGTGATACTTTTTCATTCAGACATCATAGTTTGAATTCAATTTGTTAAGTGTTTTGTGGAGACTTTTATTGCGACATTTTCCTTAGTAGGTGATGTTTATTACTCATTTAGGGCACATGCATCAACTTTTATTGAAATTAACAGAAATGTGCAGTTGTTTTAGGTTCTAGAAACTATAATTTTGCACCGTTTGAGTATTACGTTGGAGTTTTGTATAAATTTAACTCTAGGTTTTTGAATAAAATAAAAACAACCTTCGATTGTAATTAATATATTGATTCTTATATTCGGCTTTATATAGCTATATGAAAAGACATGTAGTATTTATCTAAATATATTATACAATATTTTTTAGGGGTGTACTATTTTCTAGCAATAGCAGTGTTACAGCAGTTTTACAATTTTCACATCAATACTATATAATTACTGGACTATTTTATTGTTATGTTTTATACTCGCACATTTGATATTTAACTAAAATGAATACATATGACATATAATGATATTCGTATTTTTTTATTAATAATGAAAAATTACAAAATATTTTAAAAATAAATATATTTTTTCGTGTAACATTACAACCACGACAACGACACATCTTCACACCAGTTCACTAATGGGATAGGCAAAGTGAACGAAGCGCCACATATCACGATCCCTCTACGTTAAAAACATCGAAGAAATTGTTTTATTAAAGCATTATGTGATAACGAAACCTGGCTACACAGCTACAATGCAAATCTAAATAATATTCTTTAGGTTAACGAGCAGCATTTTTGTATAGGTAGGTATAGGTAATATAAAAAATGTTACATAAAACAGAACTGTAAAATTTTCACAGTCTTCGTTATACCAGAATTTCAAGCTAGAAAAAAAACTGCGTTGCTTTATTAAAACTCAGTACATGGTTACAGTAAAACCTACCAACACAGGTATGTAGCCAGAATACAATACTAAACATTGTTCTTCAGATTAATGAGATGAAGCATACGTGTATCATCACCATCATCTTTGTCAGCCCTTGTCGGTCCACTGCTGGACAAAGGCCTCTTTCAATGAACGCCAATACGATGGATCTCCTGGTACTCGCATCCATCCATATGGATATGTATAGGTAGATAGAATACAAAAATATCACCTTATGTTAAGCTGAGAAATTTTACTTTTATCGTTCTTCCCGAATTCTTGTATTGGCTAGTGGCAGAACGAGCACTTCATGAGTTAAGCTATGTACTTATCCGTACTCCACATTATGCAAATCATTACACAATGCACATTACGAACAACTTCAGTGCCTCGTGGTAACTTGAAATAACCCGCTGCATTAACGTAAATAACATTGTTACTGTAGAGTAGACTCCGCGCCGACTCTGGCGACCGTAAATTGTTATTTTTATGTACAACTTTAAAATACAAAACAATATTTCTTTTTGTTATATTGTATTAAAGTGTATTTGCCTTGTAACGGATGTAGCTTACTATTGTAATAATTTATATTATATGGTAGTATTATTGTATATAATTTATGTTGTAATTAGATATCATTTATATTATTTCCACAATGAAAACTCGTTATTGTTATTTGTTACTATCTTAAAATGTACTTTATGTTCCTTTTTTGTAATAAAAAATTTGACTTTCAATTATAAGACTGTATGAACAGGAAAACTGTAATATTATTCATTCGTTATTCAATTGGGTTACAATGTTAGTCTGCTTGATAACTCAAAGTACGTGTGTTTAAAATCACCTCGGCGTTTCCTTCTGCAAGAGCCACAGCGGTAACGTGTGTCTTTTTTACTATTTTAATTATATATTATAACATTGTAATTTTAGTAGATGAGAGTATATAGGTAAATTTAAAATAAGGAAATTGTGAATAAAGGATTTGAAAAGAAAAAATTGTAAGGATATTGAGGTTTAATTCACAGTCGTGATACATTATATATAATGTATGATACATGAATCATTAATAATTCCGTGACCCCTACATAAGTTTTAATAGAAACAATGAAGTAAAGCGTCAAAAGTGTAATTTAGATAGTCGTAGGAAAAGATTTCCAGTTTTCTGATAATGAAAGAAGATGAATGGTCCGATCAAGATTAGTTACTATTATAAAGCTACAAGCTACCTCGTTACAACATTAGTCCAGATGAAATTGTGTACTTATTCTGTTCAAATATTCCATTAGGATGTAACCATTGATCGATTTCACCGATTGTATCTGGTTTGATGTAGGTGGCTATTCCCACGGCTAGTGAACTTTTTTTTTTTAATGTTGATTCAACAAAAATAAAGTGACTCCTAGAGAAGCCGGTGTGCAGCGAGACAACCAGTTCTCAGTTTTATTATACGAGAATAGTTTCAATGTATTTTTATTTTATAGATTTTATATTTACGAACACATTTGTTTTTATTATTAGCATTGCTTTAAACGAGCAGTTGTAGCATTTTGATGACCACCGTACCATCAGATGTAGTGCGCTCGTGTCGCCTCACACCACCCAATGGGCCCTAAAAGTCTCTCGCAAACCGCTACAACGACGGCACAGCCATCACTTACCACCACTCTAATGTTTGTGAGAAGTACCATTAAATCGGCTCATTATTATATTTTTTTATAGAAAAAAAGGCGGGGGGGCCCAGAGCAATCGAAGACTTTGGTGACTACCGACGCCCATAGTCATTCGCATGATTATTATGAAGATGCGTTGCCCTCCTATCACCCCCCTACAATGGACCACCGGCCACTCACAAACCGCATGAAACGCAACACCGTCGCTGTCACCTTACGTCGGAATCAAATCAGTCGTGCCGGTGCAATTCCATTGCAAAGGAGGATGTACTGTAATGCACCATGCACGGCACTACCTCCTCCTATGCAGCATGGCACTACCTTCGCCTATGCAGCATGGCACTATCTCCTCCTATGCAGCATGGCACTACCTCCTCCTATGCAGCATGGCACTACCTCCTCCTATGCAGCGTGGCACTACCTCTTCCTAGACTTGCGTTATTAATATTGGTTGAGATTATGCACTGACATATCAATTATATACGGATATACCCGGCTGTGATGCATCAGTGCTGGCACCATTTGTCTTGCAACAGTTATCTATGCCATGCAACTTAGTATTCTGCTCTACCATCAACATCTTATTACCTGGACATTAATAATCTGTTTAGATTCGTATTTCAAAATATTCATTAGTTGCATTGTAATGTATGAACATCAGTATGCACGGTTATAGCAGCTAAGCTATATGATATCGCAGTGTGTTCATTGCTGAATTTACGAGCGATTTTTATAATTCGCATTACCACTGGTCCGTGGACAATGAAATACTTTTTTGTTACTACCACGGTACAATAAAAAATTTTGTTTCTTTTTTTTTGTGGTCTAAAACAATACTTACATGATTACGTTTGAAACATTTGGGCAAATTTAGTTGGATAGTTTTTTTGTACATATGTAGGTTGATGTCGAAAGTAAGCACTTCTAATAAGCGAGTATGTTTCTAAGATTAATAAAATCTTATAAATCTATATATAGCTTATAATAAAAATGTCAAGATTATTTAATTATGTTATTATTAAATAAGTAAGCCCTTATCGTTTTCTCAACACAATTGGTCACATGATGTCTTGGTAACATGACACTACAAATTAGGATTAACTAGCAATGCGCCTCGACTTCACCTGTAAATAAATTATACACTGAAACCTTACTTAGGTTCTATTCTATCCATGAAAACCTCACGAAAATCCGCTCTGTAGAGTTTGAGACAATCGAGTATGAGAATTATGCCTAAGCTCGATATTAATAAAATATAAATTTATTGCACGCTTCGACTCGTACTACGAAATCCCGTAAAGGCAGCGAGCAGCAACTTTGTTTACGGACCTGAACTTGTGCTGTGAGAGCGAGGACAAGCCCGATACAGCTTCATTGGATTGCTATAAGTGCTAGGTTTGGGGTCATAAGAGAGTCGGACCCCTCTCTCCCGCACATGGGAGAGATACATCCCGATATAAGAGTGTATGAAACAGCTCATTTAACTATTATTAACATGGCCAGAGGGACCTCTCGGTCCTTCCTCCCCCGACTCGCGAGCGGTAGCTGAAATGGCGCCGACGTGAACGTCTGGCTAATGGAGACGATCATGACATGGGGCCGCGAGTGTGTATCTTCAATATCATTCTATTGTAGAAGGACTTATTTCATACACTTCGAGAAAAATATTTGAATGTCAATCACAGGATTTCGGTTAATAGCGGGCGAGCTCCGCGATCACTCCTCGTATAATAATGTATGATGCGTAGACTCTACGCGTACAAGGACAATACAAACATGCATAAATACAACTGTTCAACAGTTGTTTTTTCATACTAAAATTGTTCCAATTCTTCCTACGCCCATCGGTCGTTGACATGTTTAAGTTTTCACAATGAAGCTATACATTTTATTATTCCTTTTAAACGCTAAGCCAATATATGTAGTGTGAGAGCATCCGGCAGAAGATCAACAACGGGTTATTCTAATGTGATGTATATACTAACCTTAATGCCTCCTAACCTGATAACAGATATGTGCCTTACCCGACTGCATGGAAGGAGTATGTATATACGTTATATACACGCATGCATGCCTATCCTCGGCGACAGCCTAAACGGCTATTGTCATCCCATCGTTAGAGTCGTATTGTTGGGCTTTACGTTTTTGCATATAATGCCATTAAGACCTTTGGTAAGACCAGTAGGCAACATTTTTTATTTTTATTATTATTGGGGAATGAAGTATGTTTTATATACAGATATAAACTAATTAGTTTTATCTAAAGATGGATATAATATATAGCAACACTTGAAACAAACAATTTATTTACTTTTCTCTAAAAATAATATCTAATTGACACTCGAAGCACGTGGGAAATACTCGTTTGGCTGGCTTGTTAGACTAGTTAGCCGAATGCATGGATATTAATCTTCATCTAGTCGCTGGTTCAGGTTAAACCTGCGGAGATCAATCACTAGGCCGTGTTAAATTTGTCCTCATTGACACGACACGTTGTTCCCGATACTTAGTTAAATATATTTTTAAAAAGTTAGAGTTGAGATTATGTTTCTCACAGCCGACGCTTGACGAGCAGCAACTGCGCTGGCTGAAAGCCTCGCACAACACTTTTAATTGAAAGTGTATTCGAATGGCACTTCCTAACAAAGTTTCAATGGTATGGAGATCTTTACAATAATTGTATAGTAATTTTTTTATAGTATCGGAAAAATCCTGCGGTCCAGTCCTAAATTAAGGGGCCTTGTTTCGGCCCCGTAGGTCATCACGGGGTGAACGCATTGTATGAAAACGTAGAGACGAAGGCGACGTGAGAATGTTACGAGTTAGTGGTTGACCTTTCACCAGGAGGGAAGACGATCTCTGTGCGGTAGCCGGTCCGGGATGGATGTGAGTAACAGGTGATCGGTGATCTTAGCGTTAATTGAAAGAGGCCTATGTTCCGATTGATCGGAAAAATCGCAATAACTTTATAATTTCTTAGTCAAATTTGAAAGGAAGGTCTTGTTGAAAAGGACGTGTGCACAGATTTAGAAAATGTTGATTGAAACTGCGAAAATTTCTACTATATCTATACACATAAAAATTAGATTGTAATACGCCATATACGGATAAAGGTGATTTGTTTTGATAAGAATTACAGATCTGATGCGAATGCACGTCGTTACATGCAATAACCAGCAGTAATGTGGACAGATCAAAGATACCCTCGTTCTCGGAATAGACCGTGCGTGTAACTAAACATATTGTCTGCTGAAGCCGAACCATCGGGATCTATTTTGAACAACCGCGACAGATAGTTGGCGGACGACCCGTCTTTTCGTTTTTATTTTTAAGAAGACATTCTCTAACACCACCTTTTGTTTCATCTTATATTAAAATACGACCATTGCCAAGAGATTGATTTAGAAAAAAAAAACTGTCATTGCGTGTCTGGTCTACGCGATAACTGAATATGTACGCTATGGTGTGTTGATAAAAGTCTCGTTTTGCGAATTCCAAGCTACAGCATCGATTAGTTTTTCTTGTACGTTTTTGTCTGTTAAATTCATTTTAGTCGTCTATGTATATGATGCACAAACTTAATTTATCGTCAAAAAAGATACGATAAAGGATTAAGTAGAATTAAATTAAGGTACTTTAATAAATCGTAAAGTTTGATTAAGGGGATCGTGCAATATTCTGATAGGATCAAAGTAAGTACCTGTAAGAACGATATTTAACACTTCGCTATACGATATATATATATCATAATAAAATAAGTATATAAATTCCTGTATTTAGTGTCTCTTTCAAAATATTACTGTAAAAATTTCATTTTTACTATAATTAACAAAAAAACCGATAGTGTAGAGTAGCCCTCAATAAGGAAAGTAAATTGAATAAATTCCCGAGCTTCGTATTACATTACAATGTATTACGAAACGGCATGTCTCTCTAGAATTCTAATCTACAAACATGGTTTTTTGATATTCATAATTATAAAGCAATACATCGAGTAATAAATTATATTCAACCTTGACTGCTATATAGAGTCCGAGGTGAGTGATCGACATTGTTAGAAGTATGCGATTTACGTAAAAATGGTTACGTAGTTCGCGACGCTGTTACGTGCGCGTGCGCGAGCGCGTATGCCAAACGGCTGGAGCTATTATTTATAATCTTTCGCATCTCCAGCAATCAACATCAGAATCATTCATAATGAAAAAAAAAACTACGTGTAGAGAGTTTTTCATAACGTAACTAAATTAATATCATAAGCTAGCATCACTCCGCGTTTTCACCCGCGCAACTCCGGGCATAGGCATAGTTTCACAAATAGTTCATAAATATTAAACAACATTCATACAGGCGCCTGTAACTTGTCATAGCCTAATAAATCATAAATGTTATGATACCTAAACGAATACTATACCCGAAGAATTATAATTTTAGTTGTTCCGAAAAAAAAAATTCTTCGGTTACTTTTAAAAACTTGGTACATCAGGACATCTGTCATCTCAGTCCACCCGTGACCATGGTTGCTGTAAAGCTTCTGAAACGTCGGGCTACATAAATAATTTAATAAACCGCGATAAAATCCGTAAAAGGAGTTTTACTGTAATGTCTAACATTCGCGTAAACTTAAGACATCAAAACTATACAAATGTATCGTGTAGAGCCCTGTGGAGAATTATATGGGCTTATTATTATAATGACATGATATCATTGATGTCTTAAGTTTACGCGAATGTTACTCATTACAATAAAACTAATTTTACGGATTCTATCGCGGTTTATTTAATTATTTAACTAGCCCGGCGTTTCAGAAGCTTTACAGCAACCATGGTCACGGGTGGTCTGAGACGACAGATGTCCTGATGTTCTAAGTTTTTAAAAGTACCCGAAGTATTAATAATAAGTACTATTTGCGTTAATCGGAACAACTAAGATTTCTTCGGGTACTTTTAAAAAGTTAGAACAGAACATCTGTCATCTCAGTCCACCCGTGACCATGGTTGCTGAAAGCTTCTGAAACGTCGGGCTAGTTAAAATAATTTAATAAACCACGATAAAATCCGTAAAAGTTGTTTTATTATAATGACATGGTATTAATTAAATTTATTTTATTATTAATAATGCTGCACTTTTAGTGTTTGTACATATATATGCGGTGATTGACATATTTAGTTTACGGATAGAGTTATAATATGATAATGATACTTAATGTATGCATAAATAAGTGAACATGCATTCGAACTCTCGAATTCTCGTCTTACATTGAAGCTTAAGCGTAGTGAATGGCTATGCAATAGATGTTATGTGGTAATATATAGGATGCTTTTGATAGCGCTGTAAAGTGTGTTAAAGTCCAGCGCGACTGGGTGAGGGTTAGAACTTAGTCCCCACCATGATTCAAGCCTTATCGTGGCAGTGGGAATCAGTAGCCTAGAGTGAATCGAGACACCTTGGGCGAAGCGGATTGAACTGCCCTTTGTACCCCTCTAATAAGAAGAGGGGACTGAAGAGCACGAGGAGGCGGCGCTTTCTGTACCTTTCTTCTAAGAAGTGGGGACAAGAGAACAAAAGGAAAAGACGTTTTGCGCACGGGGCAAGGAGCGAGTATGGAACCCTCGCCCCGTTGTACTGTCGTAAAGTTGGTGGAGTTGTCTTGTTGTGTGGGACAACCCCATCTGTGGAGGTGGCCTCGGTCTCTTAGGAGGCTGACGAGTCGTCGAGGAGCCCTGGTGATTTGTTTCTCCAGGTCACGCCTCACCAAAGGTGGCACTCGCGGTGGTTTTTGTGGGTATTCGGCACTATAATGTGCCGCGAGCCTCACACACCACTGAAACCCGCCCAGTGCAAGCGAAGGCGCGTAAATGCATTTCCCCACTTAAAAATCGTTGCTTTTTTGTTATACTTACTTTATTTTAATAATTTGTCTACATTTCTTTAAAATACATAGCAAATAATATAAACAGTACATTCATTTTATTTGTGTAACTCTTGATATCTTATTTAAATAAAGAAAACATGTTTGTCTGTTGTTACGTACAACGTAAGGTTACTTTACGGATGATATAATTTTACCAGATACCGATTCTCTTATTGATCAGCATTGCACTCGCCTGCAGCTCTGCCCATTAAAAACATAACTACGACTCGGTACGTTACTATGACGTCATACGTTTTCCTGCATGCAGATAGCGTTATCTATTTACAAGGCCATCACGTCTAAAGTCCTTTTTCCGTTACATTCTGATTTTAGCATGTGCGTTAGGATGACCTGCTACTCTCACCATCTAGTCACTACTTTGTGTAACATTCGTTAAGTACCAATAATAAATATTGCTGTTAACAGGATGCAATCACGCTAATTGTTAGACGACAAATCCAAAGTTCAACTACAGATAAAACCGGTCCCTAACTTTTTTCATCTGGCAGCTGGGAGATATGCCCTTCGCCATTCGCCATGACATCGCCATTAAGCTGTTCGAGAAATAACAGAACTTTGCTAAGAGTATTTAGGCAATAAACTGTTATTGCATTGGTGACTTGAGTAATTTTGTCACCAATGATGATGAATATACAAAAGAAACTCTCTGAAACCTCATAGATATGTAAATATCACGACCAATCCGGGCACTCGCAGCAGAGCCATGTTTCTCGAGGATTTTATATGAAGTTAATAGGTAACGCCCGAACCGCTCCGATTGGGCTGCAATCCTACAACATTTTCAGTTTCGTGGACAATCCGCGGGACATCCCCTGAGGTTTCCTTGTGATGCTTACCTTGACCCCACTGTGACATTGACTTTTACAAGTGCATGCTTAAAGTAGGACATACATCTCTGTCACCGCGGCCCAGGTCTTGTGTTAACAATAGCACAGCTGACGTCATTTCTATACGTAAGAGTGTTCAAATGGAATAGAGGTCCCTTTTTTGAATCTGTAGTTCCGATTTGTGTAAGTTATAATTGTGTAATTTAATTTATATCTACCTGCCTGCACCATTAGCGAACTAGCATAAAAATACAACACATTGATGTCCAACTCTTTTGTGTTATGCTTTACCATCTTTTATTAGTATGATTTCGCGACCGTGACCTACGGTGCATGTGGGGGAAGCCTATATCCAGCAGTTACAACCTATCATCATCATCATCATCCTATCACCATCATCATCCTATCACCATCATCATCCTATCACCATCATCATCCTATCACCATCATCATCCTATCACCATCATCATCCTATCACCATCATCAACCTATCACCATCATCATCCTATCATCATCATCAACCTATCATCATCATCATCGTATCATCATCATCATCCTATCACCATCATCATCCTATCACCATCATCATCCTATCACCATCATCATCCTATCACCATCATCATCCTATCACCATCATCATCCTATCACCATCATCATCCTATCATCATCATCAACCTATCATCATCATCATCCTATCATCATCATCATCCTATCATCATCATCATCCTATCACCATCATCATCCTATCATCATCATCATCCTATCATCATCATCATTATCTGCCCTTATCGATCCACCGCTGAACGTAGACTTCTTTCAGTGAACTTCAAGACGACCGATCTCCTGCTACTCGCATCCATCCCGGTCGTACGTATCCATACGTCTACCTCGGGCAACTATTGCAATTGGAATCAGTGCGGCTGGGCAGCATTCCGGAAGCTTCGTCACATTCTCGCGTCGCCTATACCGCAGAGCTTGAAGACAAACGTCTTCAACCGGTGCAGTCTCCCCGTGATGACCTACATCCGATACTACTACGATGCTCCCCAAGTTTGCGGTAGCTCTCTGCTGGATATTTCTCTGTCCGACCGAATTCGTAACGTAATCATAAGGCAGAGAACTAAGGTATCTGATATCACGCGACAAATAGACTCGCTGAAGTGGCAATGGGCTGGTCACATATTCTGTTCTCAGCCTATGCCTAGTTGTAATATCTGGCTAATGATGAAGGGGATGATGCTAACGTGTGTGTAGTATGCTGTCCCATTTCGTGAGGTTTGTGAGTTTTCGGTGACCCATTTGCAGAGATGAGGGAAGGATAGCAACACTTCTGCATAACAATAATACGGCTTCCAATGGGAGTGAGTAGTCGTTAAACTCATTACACTTTAAGAAATCGCATCTTGGGGCATAATATCGTAGAATCAGACCGGCTTATCATAATTAATCTAAAGCGTCATCATTGATCAGGAGAACTTTCCCTCACGTTCACTGAAGGGAGCCCATGTCCAGCAGTGGACCGATAAGGACTGATGATGATGATTATCATTAATAGTTTCAGATCACTTAAACAAATGAACGCGATAAAAGTGACCGGCGATATTTACAGAGCAGACCAGGAGATTAAATGTCCGTCTACTTTATAGTGTTTACACATTTACTGGGATTTATCTGCTAATCTCTAATTAACTGGCGAACAACTTTTTAATGTCCCTTTATAAAATGTTCAATTTATCTGAATTGAAGAGTATTTTCATTTAAATGTAATTATTTTATCTCGTATTCGTCTGGATTTGTGCGATTGGAAGAAGAATATCGCGATTTTAAGATGAGGAGTTCATTTATATATAATTATATAATAGGACATAATGTTCCAATTTGAAACTACCTTTTAGTGTTACATAGCTCATTTGTTGAGGAAGGTTATAAGACTATAATCCAGGTACATAAGTGGTACCCAAGTAAGGTATTTGGAACACTGCTTTTATATTGAATCGGAAATGAAGTGTAAAAAGCTTTGAATCTATTTTCACATTACCTGTTTATAGGTGTTAACAACTGTAACAGATTAACATAATTGTACACTTTGTTTCTCTTGCAGTCTCTTTCCCTTCAGGCAAAGACACAGCGAATTAAACACACATACATATTAAACTGTAGATACAGTTTGACAATGGTAAAAATAGGAGAATTTGTTACAGAAATGATTCTATTACAGATTTAATGTGTAACACGTTAAATGTTATATATATATATATACGTATATATTATATATATATTATACATTATATATATATTATATGTATACGTACGACTAAGCTGTGGATTTCACTTTCAGCTTCTGTGTTCCTATCACCTACAATATAAATGGGCACATTCTAAGCAAGTGTGCTCAATCTTCGGACACGTCGTCACTTTCCACCAGGCGCGGATGTGTATTCAAATTCAAACGCAAGGGTATTCATTATTAAAAAAAACAAGATCTTGTCTTGTCTAGTTAGCATTTGATGAACTTCCCTCACAAGGGCCAAACACTTGTCATAAACGTTAATGTTATAATAAAAATATTTAATTAATTCTACATTGATAATTGCAAACAGTGTTGCCTTTACCTATAGACTACATGTGAGTGGTCTAGATTTGAAGTCGGGAGTTTGGAGTAATGTTACTAATAAATATATCCAATTCTGCACATGCAGACGAATCGCACCGGAGAGATCGGGGTACCTCACTGGACGTCGGCCCTCGTCCTGACGAAATATCGGTAAAATGTTGTGTTTATTGCCACATGTGAGATTATAAAATACTCCAAATGGGCTTTAGCTAGATTAAACCTGGCAAACAAAATAAACAACTGCTTCAGGGGCAATGTATACCTACGTCAAGAATAGGATTCCTATCTTTCTTGAAGTTAACCTGTAAAAACGAATTAAGTCGTGTAGTAAAGTATATTATTGGGTCATCATTGACTATTATCAGCCCCTATCAGTGGATAGGGGCTGATAATAATGCTGGACATAGGCCTTTTTCATTGAACGCCAAGACGACCGATCTCCTGCTACTCGCATCC
Source organism: Eumaeus atala (assembly GCA_017140195.1). Lineage (NCBI taxonomy): Eukaryota > Metazoa > Arthropoda > Insecta > Lepidoptera > Lycaenidae > Eumaeus > Eumaeus atala. Next base: position 781,617 of record JAFELO010000040.1, on the reverse strand, counting down.
ATGGATCGGCATATTTTATTCAGTAGGAGAGTTAATATTATATTCAATTTTTTGCGAAGCAGACGTCTTCTACCATAATGCTCGCGTCCTATAGAATGCATGCTAGGCTTTTATCCTGTGTCAACAAATTGTAGGCGCCCCGTAAAAGGTCACAAGTGACGAAGATGGTACATTTCTTCCTATTTTTTTCCTACCTACGCCAAAGATTCTAACTATTTTCCTTGAATTTTCTTCCGCTGCACAGAGAAAAAAGTTCTAATTTTGGGCGTACGTAGAAGAAAATAGTACACGTAAAATAATTGTATTAACTAATGAGACCAGCTGCGTTTTCTTTCGCTGGTTCTTCTAAGGTCATGGGTACAACCGATAACAAGTTTTAGGTGACGTCCAACGAGTAGTTTTTATAATGCTCTATTGAATAAAAATATTTTCATTTTAATTCCGGCGCCCCACGCTGAAAAGCAGTAATGGACTGGCGGAGTCTACAATCACTATGTTAATACTCTTCAATTTAATTATTTCAAAGGTGAGTCATAGATCGGTACTCCACTTATAATGGCTTGGTAGACTGACGGCACTATTGTACACGCTAATAAAACGTGTACTAAAAATGAATATGATTTAACATAATGTAAAACAGATCTTTCTTTGCTAGCCCTGTACAAGATGTTGTACTGTACTGCAGACGAATTAGGCCGACACGAGCTGCGAGCTACCTGACCCACATAACACAGACGTGATGTGATAGATATGCTGTCACGTTCCGTATCATTTTTAGAGTCCGGTGACCAATGGAAGCTAGGGCAATTCCCTTGCATAACCTCAGATGGCAATTAGAGACCACCCCACTGCTTATTTGTCGCATGCTATAAAAACGCCGTTAAATTAAAATATAGTCACAAATCGAGTTAAGGACAAGCCTCGTTTTTACAGAACGCTTGGGCGTGCTGACAACTGGCCATGAAACACTTGTAAAAACTATCCAACAAATTAGCTCGCGTGTTCCTGGGAGCGTGCGGCTGGAAGCAGACGTCACGGCCAGGACGTGAATTATGAAAACATGTAAAGCGGCTTTGTGCGTTTCAAATTTGTTTTTTTTTTTTTGCCCAGACCAGCGGAACCTGCGCTTGCTTGGCAGATGTTTAGAATTTACAAAACTGACGATTCCGTCAGATAGTGCCAATGTGGAATTAAAACTGAATGGGTGAACTGATTGGCCTACTCTCTGAAAGCGGGAAGATTTTACATTCGATATATTCGAATGTGAAAAAAAAACATAATTATACTCTCAAGATAAAGTCAATTTTAACCGCAAAGCGTATTTACGTAAATACGCTTATAAAGCATGGGCTTAATACGTAAATAGCTTTAGTGTTAATAAAGTAATTCCTTAAGGGCAATATCGATTGCCCTTAAGGAATTATGACGCACCCCGTGCGCCTCGCGTATTGTATACGGGCTGTAATTGATTATACGGTTGTGATCAATGTACATGGATAAACCAGGATCTGTCTGCTTTCGTTTGGCGTGTTGAGGCATATTACTGGAGTCACTTATCGAATACGGTAACTGTGATACGGTAAGTGTGGTATGAGGTTTTACTTACGTTCGATCGCGAGATAATTTTCCTCTACTAATATATATAATTAATATATAATATAATTACTATAAAATACAAAGTTACAAAGAGGATTTATAGAGAAGGGGTAATCGTGATAGAATTTTACACCTTAAGATTTCTCTAAAGAAATGATTCTGAAGCGATAGGTGAGCAAAAATCGTAACCGCGTAGAGCGTTACGCTCGACCGCTCGAGCACAAATTTTACGTCTATTTGTTCATACCGCGCGGCTTTAGTCGTTTCTTAAGGAATATGCTACAGTCAAGTGTCGGATGTGATACACACAGTATCTTAAATTTTTTTGAGACATAGAAGATATGTGACAGAAAATAGTTTTATGTGACCGGGTACACATTTATGTAACTGTTCCTACTCTTCAGTAATACCAAATTCGTTTCTACATAAATAAATAAAATTTGTCCAACCTACTATTGTTTCACTACGAAATACATTAACCATCGATTATTATTCTATGCCACCGTAGCATCAGCTCCTATAGATGTTTGTTTATTTGTCAAGGATTTATAGATAGTAAAATTCTTAGGCGTGTCACAGGACAAAATATTATATAGTAGTGTAATGTGTTAAATGTGTTTATATGTTATGTTGTTCTAAAACATACAAGCGCCATATCCAAACACCGAGGATACTTTTCAAACTAGTTAAAATTTCTTTTTTAATTTTAATATGTGCATTAACCTCTGGTCTATTAATAATCTCGTAACTCGAATGACAAGTGACTCGTAACAATATGGCAAAAAGTTCAGGATACAATTTGAACATTTCTATTTTCTATCTCTTGTGTATAAACAAAGTCCAAAAAGCTTCAATAGCCTCACAGATCATCCTTGGAAGGAATCGGTGTTCCCGAGTGAGGATTTGCGCTTTATCAAATGTAATGTAATGGGCGGGGCAACTTCAGCATGCTCATACACCGCAGATTATCACTGTAATCGCTCGCTGCTTTTGAAATAACTTGGTATTTTTAAATGAAATAGGTATTTAGGTATTCTCTATTTAATTAAACGTGTTTAGGCTTGTGAAAATTTATCTACATCCAGACGTATCATATAAATATTCGTACAAAAACTTATGGACTAGGTCAAGCTAATGAAAAGTGTTGAAAAACCTTGTTGGACTTGCCAATATTTCTACGCTGCTACTTGTAAGACTGACATTGTATATCCTCGTAAATTTCGTCTATTATTTACAGTTATATTTTACTATGTAAAAGCTTTCCGTACGTTTTATTTCTGGATGTGGCGGTCGTTTTTATTTAGTTCGTTACACAATGAAGTTGAACGGTGAACACGTGAAGAGTTCGCGGTTACAAACTACATTTGGTGCGATCGCGTTGACAAGTGCCCACGTGATCAATCATACCCGTCGTATGTAATAACCACTCTCACGCCATGTGTTTTAGGTCTAAATTTAAATGCGCCCTATACGTATAAGTGTCTACCTCTATTTAAAACTACTACATTTTGTGGGTTTCTTTCCATAGACCCAAAAATATTAAATCGATGTCCCGTACCCCATTTAGATCTTCGGCGTTATAAGATATTTATAACTACCACGCTGAAAACCGCAGGGCGCTGCTTGTCTTTTTATGCATAAAACAAAGTCCAATAAAACTGTCTGTGTGTAGGTGATCAATTTTCCCAAAACCTATTGAACGGATTCTCATGCGGTGCACTTGTGGATAGAGCGATACCCGAGAAAGGTTTTGGTGTATAACTTGTTTACTGCTGTTCACGAGCGAAATCGTGGCGGATAGCTAGCTTGAAGATAATTTAAGTAGAGCTACCTAACATATTAGAATTATGTTACATTTAAGTAAAACCGATTGCGCTTAAGTTCAAGAACATTTTTTGTTTCATTAATATGCGGCGTAGATATTGGATTTGAAAAAAAAGACACAAATTTTGAATTTTAAATATTCAACCTTGCATACGACCTTACCTGTATTCATTATAATTATATATTTATATTAACTATTGAAATAATAATTCTACTATTGTGCTATGATTTAAGTGGGATTGTTATATTTTCACGTGAGAAGGAGTTGCAACTTCATTATTTATATATTTTAAGACGCAACAACTCGAGAAGTTCATTTGTCATATGCAAATAAGTGAAATCTACAGCAATTTTTTTTTCTTATTATATTTTATCATCCCATTCATAATCGACGTCTACCTCTATTGAAGGACTCTGACGTCCCCTCAGTAACTGCAGTAGGACTGCGTCAAGTCTATGTAAAAGTAGCTGTGGCCTGCTACTTCGTCCACGTGGTTATTCTAAAAACAAGCTCCTAGTCAGCATGCCGCATAGAGGGAGGTGGTGCCTACGGTGTCACGTTTCGTACGGTTTGTGAATAGCCGGTGGCCTATTGGGAGAGGGGATGAAGAGGAGGGAAACGCATCGGGACAATTATGTTGATGTTCACGGGCTTCGGTAGTTTATAAAAAGCATAAGTCCTAAAAAGAAAACAAACTATTCTTTGCGATTTTGATAGATGCACCAATAGATAGAGCGATTGATGAGGAAGGTTTTAGTGTATTATTTGTAAAATTGTTATTCGTGGCCGAAGTCGCTGCTTTCTCTTTTCTCGATTACACTTAACCAATGAAGGGTCCTCGGCAATCGATCTCTATCCATGGGTGAAAAACGCATGAAAATTTTGTAGATTTTGAGGAAATCGATTACATGCAGACAGACAGTTTTTGGTGAATATAGATTAAGGTCTGTTGGAAGTCTCATTATCTTACCGTCCTACCCTGCCGACGATAAAAGGACAGGTGTCCTTCCTACTATAGAAACAACGTATATGTTATGTAATAAGTTGTACTGAGTGGAAAAATATGCGATAGTTAACATTATTTGTATTCACTTAAGAACACTTAGCGTGGCGGAACAATGAGTTTTATTGTTGCTGGGAAACAAAAAAATGTTAACATTTCACATTATATGTTGCAACGATATAAGATATATGGCTCTATATGTGGTATATTCAACACTCTCCTACGAGCGTCATCAGCATATGTTATTCGATACGATTTAGTAAATAAAATTATGTTTGATTGCACTGCAATTTGTTCTAGTGCTAAAAGCAACAGATTTATTTAATTTCCGAACAAATTAGATTTTTTTCTTGTCTCGCGTATTCTGCTCTCTCATATTACTTTTTTTTTTAGAAGTTTCTGTAAAAAAATGTTTACGTTTCTGTTGACATAAAGTGAAGGGCGTGCGCACTGTTTCATCAAAATTTGTTGTGTACGGGGCCGAAACTTGGCCTCTAATTTCAGACTGGTCCGCAAGTTTGCGGTAGCTGAACGGGCTATTGAACGTGCTATGTTGGATGTTTGTCTGTCCGACAGAATTCGTAACCAAGTCATAAAGTAGAGAACTGAAGTATCCGATATGATATTACGCGACGAATAGGCTCGCTGAAGTTGCAATGGGCTGGTCACACACTCAGAAGAACAGGTGGCAGATGGGCCAGTAAGGTGTTGGAGTGGAGGCCGCGTTTAGGGAAACGAATTGTTGGTCGTCCGTGCACCAGGTGGGAAGACGATTTTTGTGCGGTGGCCGGTCCGGGATCGTCAGTCGTCTTGGCGTTCATTGAGAGAAATCTCTGTCCAGCAGTGGACCGATAACGGCTGATAATGATGATGATGAAGTAAATGGCATAACGTTCATACGTTTGAACAATGGTAATGAAAAAAAATCTATGGCAAGTTTGTGGAACTTTATTTTAAAAACATCTACGACTCAAGTAGTGTTTATAAAACTACAGTTGTTTGCTTTTCTCTTTATAATCACCAACGGTTAATATTTTTTCGAACAAGTTAAAATATAAAGGTGGAATATCAAGGGTCAAATCAATTTTATTTCAGTTTTGTGTTACAATAAATGCTCGAAATGTCTTCCTCCTGTTCTTATGCCAATTGCACAACCAGCATCCTCTTAACAATTTAAGAAAATTCTATCAACACATTTTTTATGAATCAACATGCCAAGAACACACGAAACATGCTACGGAATATAACCATTACTGACACCAAATTCAACATTTTCTGAAGTCTATACAAAATACTCGTAGCAAAAATGCTCCATACTTCATGTTTTTGTTGTGTTACATAACATCAGTTTTATTGCGTTTCGTCTAAATCTAATAAACCAATTTATAGTTAGCAACGTGCTAAGAGCAAGATCGTGAAAACGGCCTATAATTGAACAAACAGAAGCGCTCGATGAGACCAACTGGTGACCTTGTTACGAACTTGATTTACTGTGTGTATGTGTGTGCGATTGTTGTTCGATGAAATATACTTGTTCACACCGAATGTCTTGTACAAACATGAGCGGTGTTAGCTTTGTATGATTTTCTAGATTTATTAATTTATTCACTGTGCGAGTTTATTAATGGCCTGAGAAGGTGGTTCGTTTGATGATGATAAGTTTAGTAGACATGTTTTTATGTGTGTGATGCATGTCTAATTGTGAACGACAACAGGCAAGGTGGTGATGGTGGGGAAAGGTTGGATCATCGGGTTTACAGCCGCATTGCCAGTTTTACCTCATAGGTATAACAAAATTCATGCCCTCCTCCAGGTGGTACCAACATCTTTGTGTTTACAGGCATATACTGGTATACGAGACAGAGATAACGTGCGATGTGAAACTGAAAGACGCATGTAGTCGGGGAGCTGAGTTCCGAGCTGAGTGGCGTGAAATTGGAGAGGCCTGCATCTAGCAGTAGACGGGCATAGGCTGATGATGGCGTAGTGTTTATCAATGAATTTCTTGAACTATGTAATTTTTTTATAATACAGAGGGGTAAACACAGCATTTTTACTACCAACGCCCATGAACATCCGCATTATAGTCCGATGCGTTGTTCTCCATCTTCTCCTCTAATGCACCACTGGCTGCTCACAATCCACACTAAACACGACACCGAAGATGGCACTTTACGGCACTATCATGTGAGTAAGAGATACCTCACCGGTCATGCCGGCACAATTCATTGCTAATCTTTAAATTTACCGTGACACGACGACAGGACGACTTCGAAGCATTTTTTCTTCAACGACTTCAACGATGCGTTGTTTAATCGACTCTACGTTAACGAAGTGACCTGTTGTATTGCCAGCGAGTTATATCGTGACATCCCAGATATGCGTGCTTCACGCTTAGTATTACTAAATAGTTGATCTATATATGGACGTATGCGCTAACATGTACAAGTAGTATGTATTGGATAATAGTTACGTCAAAACGGCGCGGGGCATGCCGACTTCTGTCTACATCACGAGCTCATAGCGCCAATGTTTGTCGTGATTTTACAACGACCGGGAAACATGTAATGCGTACGATTAACCGCTTTATCTTTTTCGGTTACAACATCTGTAAAGCTGACGTCGTCATCGACGTCAGCTTTACAGATGTTGGTCGGCGTTGGTCCAGTACGCCGGGGCGCCTGGCGGAACTGGGGCTAGCGCTGGGAGTTGAATAGGGAACGGGAACAGGCTTCACATTCCGAGGTCTACAGAAAATGTGACCACGTGCTTATTTTTCATAGCATAACTTTTAATGACTATCGACGCGCATGGACATTCGCATGATAGTTTCGCAGATGCGTTGCCCTCTTGTTATCCCCCCGCCCAATGAGCCACCGGCTTTTCACAAACCGCATGAAACGCGACAGTGATGGTGTCACTTTACGGCGGTATCAAGTGAGCAAGAGCTACTTCCGCATAACTATCGTTCGTGCGAGTATGTCTGAAGTAAAACTTCGTGTAAGTTGTGAATGCGTGACGACAGCGTTACTGAATCGAAGCCAATGAAAGTTGAGAGGGAGATAAGAGTGAAAATGGAAAGTGAGAGTTGCAAACACATGTTTCGTGGTTTAGACTGTACTCCACTTATAAACAAAAAGAGCAAAATGGCGTATAGACATAAGCTCACTTTATATATCACATGCATTCGACCGATCTTGTCGTATTGCAGTGCAGCATTCGCGCACACATATCCTATCCAAATAGAACGTTTGCAGAAAATGCAAAATAGAATCTTACGCATGGCTACTGCATGCCCGTGGTACTTCCCAAACATCGACCTACATTGTGACTTTCAATTGACCTCGATAAAAGGACACTTCAAAGAGCTGTCTCAAAGGTGTCGTTAGTCACAAAAATAAATTAATCGTCCAAACGTCGGAATACGATCCGACGTTATTAACCGACTCCCGTTACCGTCGGCCGAAGCACACGTATTGCACGACGATGACGACGCGATCGCGATAGCAGTAGCTAAGTCCGTCCAAGAACACAAACAAAGAAACACCAAGACACGCTCCCGCTGTAAAATGCCAATAGGGCCAACTAACGGATAGCAGTTTTTAATCGGTGGTAGCTATCGCTTCACGACCTGAGCCCGACACACACTTCAGGCCCCCTTGGGTCGGCTGGATGGTGCGTAAATGCATTCTTCCTGCTAGAACCAATATCATATACACCGCTCGTACCGGCCGAGCGATGAAATCTTACATATAGTGACACAGATATAACATATAACTGACAGATTATCAAACTCACACATCGCTTACGGAAACGAGCCCGGGTTCGAATCCGTAAATTGAGAGCTTGGATTGTTAGAAATAAAATAACGTGACTCTAGAGAGCTCTAATAATAAATAAATTAAGAATACGCCTTTTTGCCGCAAATCGACCCCTTCCGTCAAAGGGGGGAGGGGTGAGAAGGCCGGCCTCCTCAGATAAGCCAAATATTAAACGAGCTCAATTATCCTTATCCAATAGAGTGGGGAGGGGGACCGTTTCCCCCTTTTCGGTCCCAAAAATAATTACTATAGGGTATTCTCATCTGCGGGAAAAGAGGGGGGTCTGTCCCCCTCCTGCCTCCCTAAACCTGAAGTCGCAAAAGTCTTCGTAGTCAGTCGAACTGTTGAGTCTGGACAAGCGCCGCCAACCAGTATTAGTTCCCTCCGAAAAGGAAAAAAAAAATTGACTGAACTAGTATTTTTTAAACTTGCCTACCTCCAAAATACTCCGACTGTGTCATAGTAGGGGGGAATGTGCTTTTGTCAAAGATCAGTCAAGTGTAATGTAATTCAAGTGACTCCTTCGCTTGGATAACCAAATCGAATTCATAGTCCCGAAGATCATTCGCTTGTATGAAATGGGGGGGGGGGGGGGGGGGTGTTATTAAGATTGCATGGTAGATTTGTTATCTTTATTTGTCTCGGCTAATTGCGATAAGGATCTGTTTTTGGTTAGACTTTTGTATGTAGGTACGTGTTTGAAGAAACTGTGCTTACCTGTTTTAGAACAAAACATTTAGATTTCATGCCATGCTGCGTTGCGGCAGAATTGGCCCGTCACAAGCGGGGAGACACTTCTCACATGATGCCACCGTAAGTGACATCTAAGCTGTTTGTACCACTAACCGTGTGCATGTTATTGACGTAATGAGCCTCCTATGTAACGTTTGTAACGTATTGCTTTAAAAAACACAGCACTTGAGTTAAATAATAAATTTAAATTTCTAACGCAGATTTATACAAATGATAACAATGACAACACATCCTCCTGAAAATTCCCATATCAAATGAGTATTTAGTGTGTAACTGTTACATACAGCGGGCTAGAGTTCATATTTCAATGTTTCTAACATTTCATAGGTACAACTATCGGAGCCAGTTGGACGCGAGGGTTTAAGGATTGTTCGTAAAACCGTTTCATTTGCAGCTAATCCGATTGTTCCAATACTCGAACTCACCTGCAGAGAGGATAAATGATATTACACAGATCTAAGTACTGGACAGTGGAAGATTCCTAAGACTATTAGATAAAGTGAAACAGTCGTTTTACAGATACATTCATTTAGCGACACTATTTTTCTGCTTTGGAAGTAGATAGTTGTTAGTTGTGTTAGTTAAATGTGTGTAATGGCTTTGTACTCACGCTAATGGTGTTATTTTTAGTGACGGTTACTAGTACACAAGAGTACCTTAGAAATTTAAGCTCTAATGGATGCGATGATAGCTTTTATAGCTGATAGTTATCTTTTATAAGTAGATAATGTGTTTTTTTTTCTCAGATACGATTCAAAAGGATGACTTACGTGCAAGAACCAGAATACCCATAGAGATGCTATTTCTTTCAGATATCTATGATAAATGAATTTCAATATTTTTATATTTCTCTTATTTTGTTGTGGCCACAAACACGGGAGTCCTGAAGACTTGTCATGCTTTTATTTTAAACGTCGGTGTGCGAATCGATCAAATCAACTGCGACACACTCCGTTAAACCAACTTTAAATGATTCTGAAAATTCTATTACTTTTACGTTACTCAATTTATTGTGAAATCTCAAAAATGGCACACATAAATATGATTATTACGAGGACTACTGAATTATTTGAATGTCGGTGGCGTAGTGGTTGGCGCTTCGGAATACCGCTCGGGTGGTCCAAGTTCGACCCCGGCCGTACACCAATGAGTTTTTAGAAAATCATGTACATATTCTCAATGCTCTTACGGTGAAGGAAAACATTGTGATAAAACCCGGGATTGTCTGTTCTGAATTAGGCCTAATCTAGGATTCGACCTGGTCTAGGTTTCCCTTCTGGGTTGCAAGGGCCGGAGAGCAGCCGCTCTGTGTAAAACCTGGCGCTCTCATCAAATCTCCTAGATTAGTTAGCTGACCCCTAAGAAGGCTAGTGTTGACTAAGAAAGACCTAACGGCGCTCACTGTAAACTCCATGCTTTACTACTAAATTACATACATTCTCCTTAGAGTTTGCTCGTAAATTAGCGACGTTTGTTATGGCAACGATTTCTTTTATGTTCGTGGCACATAGGACGTCTGTGTACACAAGTTTAGTTTTATGACTTCCAAAATTAGAGGAATACCACATACAGCTGGCCCGTGATTAACGTGCATGTCGTTAGGATAGCACTCTTTACTTTTCTTTCATTTTCTCCCGTTTCGTTTTTCCGTAATTTGCATATTGAAGGCGTAAAGCCTTGCTAGTAAATGCAGCACGTAAGCGTGCTAGTAATAGCAGTGCTTAAAACGAAGCTACGTTTTATCCTAAAATCTTCGGATTTCAAAGGTTTTCAATTTCAAATTGTTGTACAATCGTGTCAGTAATTGATCTTAAGAGCTATGCTGATATACACAAATAGGTTCCTGGCCACATTTCCGCACTATATTCCTACATTATCTTTCGACTTACAATACGCCTTTCTTCAGATATTTGCCATTGTTGTTAATAATTTGCACTAGTTATAGTAATTAATACATAAGAAATAATATTATTTTTAGAATTCTTACAAGGAAACACCAGTCAGACGTTACAATCAGATCCTCTATTGTATAATGTTATGCATTATTTCTTCAGTGTAGTAGCGTGTAGTACCACTAGTGTGTAGTACCACCTCTAAAGTCGTCTCGTCAGTTATCCACAGGTAAATTAGCATCACTTTCAACATTCTCGCTTAATTAATAATTAAGACAATATTCATAGTTGCGCAGTCCGATTCTCAGAATGGTCCTCATTATTTGCTTAGATGGAAATTCCGTAGTTCACGTTCGTCGCATGCTTGGTGTCGAAGCATAATGGCCGGCTGGAGTCTCGAGTCACAGTTTTACTATAAATTCACCGGCGATATATAGCCCAGGGGCCTCGGCTTCAGTTTCCATTATTTAAAGTGCATGCAGGTAGTCTACTACGGGCTCTTATCAGCGCCTCTTATAATTAGTTTTTCCTGCTCGTGTAGTACTCGTTGTTTGTACTAAACGTAGCAACGGGGGTGCTACGGCGGTTTTGTGGAAATTGTAACGGGGTACTCGTCACATAAGTTGTACCACCCGCTGTCTAGTAAGTGTTGATGCCTAGTCGTTAAAAACGGGGTCCCCGCTTTTTATCTTTGGTAGAAATATTATTTTATTTTCGTATTTTTCATGTGTCACTAGTGACGAGACCGCGGTACTCCGCTCTCGTGACCGTTGCGTGATGGTATATAACACATAGCCTTCCTCGATAAATTGACTATCTAACACTGAAGGATTTTAACGAACTGGAGATTAGCGCGACCAAACAAATAAACTCTCCATCAGACATTAGCAGACAAACATTAGCAGTGTAAACCTCTTAAGTCCGTTAAACAAAGAGACCTCGTTTCACAGTTTACATATTCGCAATAATATAAATAAAATCATAGCAGTACGTCCCAAAATTGATTAGAATGCAGTTTTTTATTTCTGTTCTATTAAGAATTTAGATAAAATACTAGCAGCTCCCCACGGTTTCGCCTGCGTGACTATGGTCTTATTCGCCGTAGCGTCATGCTAAATAGCATTTAACTTGTCTCACAAATGTAGGTATCATACACAAGAACAATTTTCCAAATCCGTCTTGTCACGGTTGCTAGCGCGTTCGAACAAACAAAAATGCTCTTCACCTTTGTTATATTAGTATAGGTACAGATGAAGAAATGTACCAATCAGCATCCCGACCTCTACAATTTTTATCCCAAGATTTTTAACAAAGGCTTTTATGATTGTAGCCTTTATAAGCATTATTAAAATTCTTTGCAATTTTTTATGTAACTGCGAACTGTTGTTAAAAGTATAATTTTCTTATACTTACTTTCTTACGATAGCTTTTCGTGCAATTGGATGAAACGTCCGGCATAAGTTGGGACTCCGAAATTCGTAAGCCGCTTATTTCTAGAGTTTTCTACGCTAAGCCATATAGAGCCTCTTAAGTACTTAAATATAATCCGACTTTTTTATTTACATAGCCGCCTGCCCTCAAATATTATCCGACATTTTTTTTTGTTAATATATAGGCAAACTTAGTGAAGAAAATGATGTTATATTTGCTACATCTATAAACAGATCGATGTAACATGCGTTCAACGTCATTGTGATGTAATGTCCATCTCAAATTTCGTTACCTTGTAGGCGATTACAAACTGAATTTCTTATATACCAATAAATATGAAAAGTGTCTCAATAAATGTAAAGTTTGTGATAGTTAGATACTATAACTAATTAAATAATTAATTTATTCAAATTGTACGTGGAACAGCTGGGCTGTGTTGATTGAGAAAGGTGTTACACCATTATACTGTCGCAAAATGACATACGCAGTCATGTGTTTCTCTATCTCTCTCCCTCTCTCTCCCTCTCTCTCTCTCTCTCTCTCTCTCTCTCT
>JAFELO010000040.1:706861-768739 GCA_017140195.1 Eumaeus atala | reverse complement strand
TCAGACCATATTATATTAAGCGAAGTGTATTATGGGTCATGCTGCATACACTTCACATAACCTACGAGCTGTATGTGCGAGATAACATTGAATCCCCATCCTGCTCGTGTCTGCACACGTCCAAACACAATTATAATGAAGCACCAGTCTTCACGCTCTGATGATGAAGTAAAGGCACGCAGGCTAAAAGCTTTCTGACGTGTCGATTCCATCTCCATAGGGTCGTTATTTGCTCATTCTGTTTTACTCGTGACCTTTTTAGTTTCATACGAGCTGTGCTTTGTAGTCTGTGTCGCGAAATGTACACCAAGGAACAATCCCTTTTTGCAGGACACTTGTAATTTTTATGATTTTCCAAAGTACATTTTAAGTCACAGAATGAGAAATATACGTACAAAGTTTCGCATTTGTGATATGAGTTGGAGAGCGCTGCCGGCCAGTCATGACCAATGTTGACCCATCCACTGCTAATTTTAAATCTACTTTAACCTACGTTGAAATTATCGTTTCATTTGTTAGAGTAAATTTAACGAATTTGAACGTAAAGTTATCGCGCTCATGTGTGCTCAACAGAGTACGGCATAGAAAGTTAGTAAGAGACGTGTAAACATACTATGCGGTAATTCCGTGTTATCTATGTAAGAGGCAGTGTAATTGTTACATTGCAGCGGAATCCGCAGGACTGGGCAGGCGGTAACACTTGTGCGAGTTTCCGGATGCACACTGGGGGCAGGGGGAAAGGAAGTTTTTTACGTTTGCATAGGTTTATATTCGGATGTTTGTGGGTGGTAGTGTCCACCAAGAGTCTTCGACTGCTCATTTCCCTCCCTAAAGTTATTTTACTTGATTATAGTTTTTCATGAATGCATTGGCACTAAAATCTATAAAAATGGATCCAGAATCTAATTTGAAATTGAAGAAAAGTGCGTACGAGAGCGACGTTAACACGGTCACGGAGAAAAACTAACTAACTTAGCTTGTTTTTTGCTAATGATTGTTTCGTATTGTTTCCGAAACATTATAATCTTCAGCAAAAGACTGTCCACTGTTGGACATACCCTAAGGATCCGCGCAATGTCCCGGCCGCTGATTAGCCAAGGAATCAGTTCACCAGGTGCGGTACTGTCCCATACCTTCCTGCCTCCTCCCCAGAGCTTGTTGGTTCTGTTTCTCACAGAACCGTGAGCCTGTGTGCATCGCCAGCTCAGCTTGCCATCTAATGTGGATGATTCGTGAACTTCATGTGATGGGGAGTCACCGAGACTATCAATCCTCCAAATATTTATTTATTCTTTAGGGCTTACTCATTTCTCCAAACACTAAAAAAAATAAATCGCCCTTAGTCGCTTATCCTTCAGTAGTGATGTATCTACGCGAGTTGTTTGATTAATTCTGATTTATATTATACACGAGAGAGCCACATGCGGGTGCCGGGTAGGAATACGAAATTAGCTCCAAGATCAACCGCGTTAGGGGCTATTAGTGAGGGTCGCTATTTATTCGAGAGTGCGATCTATCATACACACACTAGTGTGCGTTTTGTGACCCTTCGTATTTAAATGTAGATTTTTTAAGAGACGCAACTCGTGTTGGATTCCGGAAGAAAAGAAAAAATGTGCTAATTTAAGTTCGGACTAATTTGGTAATGGGTGGTTTCCACTGCATTGCAACCGAGTTGGGCCTCTCGCACACACTACACCGCCGTGAAGTGACAACTGTATGCCGTAAGTACAACTATATACTGTATAACTCTGGTATGAAGAGTCCGATTGCATACATATATATATGACATTGGTGTATATTATTGCCGTAACCATAATTATCTACACAACTTGCTCAGTGCTCGACATATGCCTATCATAATTAACGCCGAGATGTCTCGAGTTTATGTCCCAAACGGCTTGACCCATTATGTGTAACTTACTGGGTACATTCGGCGGGTCTGTGAATTAGTTGCAAGGTATGTTTCAACTTTTTAGTCCGATATTTTCACAGTATCGTAAGTTACGTGAATGCAGTTGCCACTAAAAACAATAAAAATATGAAGATTGTTTTGAAAGACATTACAAACGCATTGTTAATATATGCAGTACTCATCACAGCGACAAGCAGACTACGGTAATAAATAAGATTAATAGAATACAAACGTCCGCAGACGATATTTATGCGATGCTTAGGCAAACCATTCGTCATTATTTTAATTGCCTCCGTGAAGGACTAACAAGCGCAAGCGGCACACCGCGCCGGTCGTAGGAGCGTTTCGTAAGCATTGCGGAAGATGCCTGCAAAATTAGCGTCGAGACATTATGTGTTCGTATCGAATATTGCGTTAAACACGAGGTATAGGTACGGCCACTGGTGCTATATTTCGGCAGGGGCTTTATAGCAATTGTGCGATTGTTTATGGACGTCGGTAGTGAAGTGCTATGAAAAAGTATTTGTTTACATAAAAATTATCATCATCGTAATCATTATTCACCCTTAACGCTAGACTACTGCTAGACACAGGCCTCTTTCAATGAATGCCAAGACGGCCGATCTCCTGCTACTCGCGTCCATCCCGGACCAGCTACTGCACGGAGACTGTCTTCCCACCTGGTGAAATGTCGACCAACACTTCGTTTTCCTAAACGCGTCCTCCACTCCAGAACCTTAGTGGTCCATCTGTAATATGATCTTCTGAGTGTGTGACCTGCACTTGCCACTTAACATTTTGCTAAAATTAATTATAAATTGTTCAAGCTTTTTTAAATAATTGGTTATAACTGAATGATCTAAATGTGTAAATATTTAAAACTCTTAAAAAAATGTCGTGGAATATAATTTAAGAGAACGTTAAAGGAACGAATAGAGGGAAAGAAAGTAAAAGCGCCATCTACAAAATAAAATAAAAACGTTGAGTAACTCAAGAGGACGTTTTATAACATACGGTCCCCTAGGTTATAAAAGTCTTCTTGGGGCAAACAAGCAGATGGAACTCCTGAAGTTCAGTTATCTCTAATACCTATAGACATCCGCAACCCTAGAGGGTTTGATCTCAACATTACAAAATCATTATTGACATAGACACCCTATTCAAGGAAGTCGTTATATCTGCTTCATTTGAGATTGATATCAAGATTCTAGACCCTCAGTATTCTAAGACTTTAAAAATTCCTTATGAATACCAAACAATGACCAGCAAAATACCACAGACTATCTTACAAGACTTTTTGGATGCCTCGTACGTGATAAAATTACATCGCGTGGAGTTTTGCTCAGGAATTTGTTAATGGTCCTCCCTTTAATTACTTAGGAGTCATTTTAACATAAATAATCTTTATAATCTGTCTTTTTATAATTTTCGCATAGATATAAAAATATTTAATACGGACATCTACATATGTGTACCGAAACAATTTGAAAAAATTGCGTTACATTGATCGTCATTCTTTCGTTTTTCTTACTACGGTTCTATATTGGGATCATGGCATGGGCCTCTTTCAATGAACGCCAAGATCGATATCCTGCTACTCGTATTCATCCCGGGAAGGCTACTGCAGAAAAATGATCTACCCACCTGGTGAATGTTCGACCAACACTTCACAGCGCCTCATCGCGGTCTCCACTGTAAGACTTTTTATCCAGCAGTGGACTTTTAATTATTCATATGGGTGCAAAAAGTATGTAAAAAGATCTAGAAAACACCATATATTACACAGATATATTCGGGGAGGAACAAAATCAAATAAAGAAAATTTCATGTACAACAGTAAAGTTATACAAAACGTAGCATAACCTTTCATAAAATCTGTCGGAATTCGAGCACGCCTCTATAGGATGTGTAAAGATTTTAATTTAGCTAAGTGTCGGAGATAAAATCCGCATTGTATTATTTCCATTGTACATAAGAAACACATAATACGGGCCTGCCATGGCGAATCGTGTGCCCTTGAGTAATAATTACTGCGTAAAAGGAAATTTAGATGCGTCTGTTCTGCGGTAATTCTCGTGTGATCGGCAAAGCTTTAATGACACAAAGATGAGTTGTCGCTGAATTTCGCCGCCATTCTCATTTGAATCTGTCACTCCCTTTGAAAACATATATTCAGGATTTGTTCACTCCTCATGCACTTGTGACGCGTAAATGATTTTTTTTTCACAAGCGCGGCAAAAACTGACACGGGCGGAATGCAAATGAAAATGTTTAATACGAAATGTCGTTCTATTTTTTTTCTAACGTAAAACAGTAATGAAACAAAGTTTTAGTGAACATTTTGTTTGTGCAAACATTTTATGAACACATTGTTTAAAGCGACGGAGTCGTTACACATTGCGGCACATTTGTCGTGTTCATTTCTAATCCTGGTTTATATTAAAATCTCTGTCTAAAAGTAAGCTCCAAATTTTAATCAGGATTTTTTAAAAACCGTGGAACTCAAGAGTTTATTTACGCTAAGTGTTATTGGATTAAAGCACTTTTATCGTTTCATAACCAAAGTTTTGTTAACCTTGGAAACGGCGTTGAAAGGTTTAGATACCTTGAAGCCAAAGCGATTTTCAAACATGACGTTTCAATAATCTATTATTCGATCAGCTTGACGCGCGAACGCGATTAAAGCTGGCCCAGATTGTGGCGCACGCGACCGCCACATATCCCTTCCACTGTCTTGAATCTAATGACGTGACCACACTGGCAATATTTGCATATAGGGTTAGCTTTCCTATACATTCTTATCAACATGGTTACTAGTCATACTGGCCATGATAATAATAGTTAAATTGGCTAATATAAACATTCCAATATCGTGATGCATCTCTTCCATCTGCGGGAGAACGAGGTGTCGGGCCCCTTTTTGACTCCAAACATAGTGTCCCGACAAGCACTTATAGTGATCTGATGAAGCTGTATTGGGCTTCTCCTCACTTTCACATCACAAATTCTGATCCGCAAAATAAAAGTGTATGTAAATTTATACTGCTTATAGATATTTGTTATAGTATGTGTATTGTAAACAGCATGACAAAATAATTTTGTTAGATTCATAAGTTTTATTGATTATGGTAAATAATTAATATCCTATTTTGGATAGTATTTCAAAATGTCGAAAATCTTAATAATACAATCAGTCACGGTCTACACTTCAAAATACTACCAAGAGGTGCTATCAATAAACTCGGCCTAAAAATAAACCATCGTATGATCGAATTATTATATTGACTGCCAACATTCTTAGACGATAATAAAAATTGGTTGAATATGGAACCTTTGTTACCCACCACGCCTTGACGTATATTGAGACTTAGCTCGTAAAGTATATTTAGACACCTAAAAAGATTTTTTTTAAAGTTATATTGAAGTTATACTCCTTTTGGTAAAAATAAAATTTTAGGGTGCGTCGCACCGTAAAATTTTATCCTGAAAAACGGACACACTGAAGTTAATTTATAGTCAACACCTTAGTTTTTCTCTCGGGACGCCAAAAGAAGTATACCTTCGAACCCGTATACATAAGCACACATACGCTTTTTGTTACACATCCTCAGAATGTTCTATTTGCCTGGTCTTCATCGCTGAATAGAGGCTTACAGAATGTAAATTCGGTTCACCAGTCAACAGAATCAACACAAATCAAGATGATAATGATAAATTTACATCAACTTAGAGAATATTATTAAATTTGATGGCATTCTGAAGCCCGAAAATGTTATCGCGTTGCGGTAATATGGGTAATGAAAAATGTAATTACGCTCGAGTGCCTTCAAAATGTTGGAATGAGTCATCGCTTTTCTTTCCCTCAGCTCCGTCGGACCGACGCGTGCTTGTTGCGTGATATCCGGGCTTTTTCACGGTAGCGCCTTCGCTGAAAGATAAATGCACCAAGAAGGGAGAGTCCATTAGAAGGGCGTAGCTCGGCTATTTTCGGACACTTAGTGAAGAATTTAAATATACGCGCTGTATTTATCTTATTAACGTATATTTCGGGACTTTTGCGAATATCACGGTCGCTCCGTTTGGTTAATATGGTATTTATTATTATTTCCTGTGAGTATGTGTAAAGTGATTTTAATAACTGTTGCCATAGTTTATGAGTTTATGAGATATTATCGCTCCATTATTATTGCGACAGACTCAAGTTAAATGTTAGCTACTGTTTATTATTATCTTTTTCATTAGGATATGTTTTACAATTGAATTACCAATTAAGTCCAGGTGCGAAAAAAATGTTTTAGCAACGACAACATATCTTCACCCCACCTAACTAATGGGCTGGATAGAGGAAACCGAAGGCAAGGTCGAGAGGTTTTTAAAAGACCTGTTAATGAAATTATGTCGTCGCCTTATCCCCTGATTGTAGAATTTGTTGTGATGGTAATTGTTGTAGGTGCAATGTTACGTGTCGGTAATTTCATCCAAAAACATAAGTATGGGAATTGAGTTTTTTAACCGTATTTAAATGATTTCCCGTAACATTGATCAAATATTGACCTACAATACTTTTGACGTACGAACGCAACAATAAAATTATTATCATATTATTAGGTAGGTACTGTGTGTAGGTGTGTGTAGGTATACAGACTAGGTAGGCTTGTCATAAATATCGTAACAAAGAAAAAAAAATTCTAATTGCAAATAACATTTATTGCCTTTTCAGAGTTTAGTATACACAAATATAAAACAATTAAAATTTAACAAGTTTATCCTTTTTGTGACAGTGTATTTGCGTGAGGTTCCCATCCTTGACTTAGGCCCAGTGTGCACAAGCGTTACGGTTCAACTAGCTTAGCCCATGGGTACTGGGTTCAAACCGGGCTAATGAGCCCCACCGCCACGACATGTCTTGAACCATGATGGGGCTAATACCTGTTCACCTACAATAAACCATTATGGTTATGTTTAACTAGCTTTCCGTCCCGGCATCGCTCGGAAATTTCACAAAATATGGCGAAAATTCATTGATTTACAGAAGTATAAAAATTACAATTTCACGGTAATGATTCAATGCCACGGTAATGCCAACAAATTCAATTTATTACAGAATGGCGTCAATCGCGACAGCTCCTTGACAAAAGTTTCTGCAGCGAAATAAAGATTAACTTAGATTTTTTTTCACAATTTGATTACATTATCGAAGATTCATAATGATCCAAACGTTTTAGAAAATGTTACGCGGCCTATGCTCATCAGAAATAATTTAGGATTCTAACGGTAAAATATGTTTTTTAAATCAGCGCAGTAGCTACCAAGCATATTCGATGCAATCAAACAAACAAATAGGTAATCAAATGTTTCCGCTTTATAATATTAGCATAGATATGTTTTGAGAGACGCGATGTCATATAATATAAAATCAATTGAAACATCTCGCGTATATAATCGTAATAGCATTTAAGCGATGTATTGTGTTCTTGGCACTCGTCTGTCGTCTCCGCTAAAATAAACTGAGTGTGCATATAAAATTAAATGCACAAATGTTTCAGATGGTCCAAACACGTTACATGCTCATATTTGCTCGTCATATTATAGAGTAGGTATATTTTTATAGTAGTCGCCTCTGTGATGTAAAGGTGCGGGTGTCGCCCGTTAAGACCGCTAGCCGCGTTTGAGTCCTGAGTTCGATCCCCAAGGTTGCCCGACCGAATGTTATTAAAATGTTTCTCAGATTATTCTGAGCACGCATTACATTGTCCGGGATTGGAATGTGCCTGAAGTGGCCATAGGCTTCCCACCTATGACATCTTGGGCCTCAGTAACTTGGCTAATCGTGGATGTGATATTATATCTACTGGACTTACGAGTTGTGGATGTACTAGCACACCTCTGCCTACCTCTTCGGGGGTAACGGGCGTGAAGGTACTTTTTCTTTACTTTAGGGGGACAAACAAGAAATCGGAGCCTTTCTACGATTAATGTCGCCCATGAACATCAGCATAATTACTATGCCGTTGCGTTGCCCTCACACTCACAAACCGCAAGAAACGCGACACTGTGGGTGTCTCTTTACGGCGATATCAAGTGAGTGAGAAGTACCTCCCAGGCCGAACTGGCCAAATTCCGCTGTGATGCAGCATGGCACTACCTCTTACAAGAATTCATTATAAATCAAATTATGAACTAATGTTCCCTTTTTAGGTTCGATATATAATTATCGTGCTTCATAATTTTCGTCTAAAAGTAAGACTATTTGCGACGCCCATAGACATCCACATTACTGTTATGCAGATGCGTTGCCCTCCATTCCTCGTCCTATTCAATAGGCCAACATTGAACAGTACCTCCCAAAAGCTGAAGCTGAAGAGAAGGTCTTCAGTTCTGTCCTTGTTGAATTTCTGATCGACAAATCCGTGATTCCTCATTCTGATCATTACAAAATATAAAATGAAAAAAAAAAAAACTATTGCTACCACTATAAACATACAACAAACACCTTTAGGTCTGTCTTTATGTAATATAGAAAATATATACTACTTTTGATTCCCATTTATCTTTATGAAAAGTTAAGATAATAAGACATACATTAGGTGATTTGCGTGGTGTTCTTTGTGTTGACGTGTTGCGCGGCCGTCAGCCGGTAGCTGCGGCCCGCATGTGGGTCAGCGGGGCGGCGGCGCGGCTGATGATGCGCCTACTTATCGTTCGCCCTGCACTTTACGTCATGTATCTTGTGTGCTTCACGTTTCTAAATATTTCAGTGTACGACATACAACTCCCCTTTTATCTACGTTAACGATACTCTGGAAATATGCGTCTTTGTTACGTGTGAAACCGAGAGCCACAAACGTTATGTGAATTCTTATAATGTTTTCATCAATCACACTTTTACACGTTCGTTCGTATATTTTATAGACTAATTAGTTATATATTTAATTGTAATTAAATTAATTTGTGAAAAAATATTATAGATTTTACCTACTGTATTAATTTTGTGAACACATAAATTTGGTTTGATAAATAACACGTAAGTTGCAATGTGCACACCGTTCCGTAATTTCGCGTGAAAGTATAACACGTAGACATGCAAACTATAATAGGATTATAGTTCTGGAAAATGTAAATATTAAATTGAACGCATCATTATGTGCACACATTGTCCTCGTATCGGCCCTATCAGCTACAAATAAAAAAAAATATATATATAGCCGCACTGAACGCATTTAAATTCCATGCAAGTAGATTCTTTTAAGTCACATCTTGCTTGGGCCTTGAAAATTTTGCATGTTATAACTATCACAATATCTTGACGGAAACTAACAATAACAACAACACATCTCCACGCCAGCTCCCTAATGGTGTAGGCAGAGCGAACGGAATGCCACACACCACGGTCCTTTCAGTTATTTCTTCATGTATCACTATTAATACACGATCTGGTAGGATCGTAAATTAATAGTGACCGCTTATTTCTATCCCTGACCGATCGATCCCCGGCTTGAAGAGTTAATTGACGAATAATAGGCAAATACAATAATTGAAAGACACTTTAATTGATGCAATTTGTACAATATAATTTTCATTGTAATGACGGTAACAATTATATTATGGCCTTAAATGTTGGCTTTTTATAATGTGTTACAGCATTAGTGTTGTACGTAAGTTACACGCCATCACGCGATACGAGTATTACAGCGTATCAATACTGACTTAAACTTATGGAGCCGTAAGGAGCACCATATTTATGTTTCAAAAATATCCCATTAAAGTGGTACTTGTAGTGGGAGGTGTTACTTTTGTTAGAGGGGAGATTTTGTTAATGCGATGGCATTAATAAGATAGAAGAGTTGTAGATTAAAATACATGTGTGCTACAGGCATACCTCAATAGGATGGTGATTTAAACATTAATAGCAAGCAAGTCAATTATTATGTGTAAAGAAATCTTTAACCATTAAGTATTATTGTCATGGCCGTAAAGTTCACTTCGCATATGATCGTGTGAAGTTTGTTTTTTCGAATGTCAGTCCTCCCTGATTCGGAACTATTATAATCATCACCTTGCAGTAGTTGTATAATTGATGGAAGCAGCTGTTGAACTGTATTTAAAAGATACATAAAATATTTGTAGTACAAAATTTTATATTAATCGCATTACCCTTGGCGCGTGTCATGTGTTAAATAGTTGCAATAACACTTATTGTGTAAGTACTTATATTATATTGTCTAATAACGATTGTTGTTAGAGTGTATCAATATTGGGCTGACTTGGCTGGGAAGGTTTTTACCACCATTGCTTGTGGGCAAATGAACTGTTGGTGTCATGACTACTAACTCCTACACAAATTCTCGCCCCAAGAGTTTATGCAGATAGCACTCTTAAACCATGTTCCCTCAATTGGTAATCCTCTCCCGCAAAAACCGCCCGAAACATAATTTACATTGTCGCGTTTCGTGTGGTTTGTGAAATGTGAGTATCCGGTGGTCCATTGAATGTGAGGAGGGAAAGAGCGCAACGCATTGCCATAGTAATTATACCGACGTGCATAGGTGTCGGTAGTCGAAAAATGGCTCCCATTTAACGTTTGCACCATTATACTATATAGAAAAAATTGACTATTACTCCCTTATACATAATTTGATATCAGCATCATCATCAGCCGGACGACGTCCACTGCTGGACATAGGCCTCCCCCATAAAGCGCCATAGTTCACGGTCACGAGCCACGTACATCCAGCGACTCACGGAAGTTTACTTTACCTTAATCAATTTGACATCAAGGTAATAAAATCGTTTCTTGTTTCAGGTGAGTGCAGGGATTAATAACATTTTTCCGATCTGCTAGTCACAGTAAGTGAAATTAAAATAATATATGCATAACTATACATAATCTACAGTCGTATAAACTATTGATTAAGGCGCCTTGATTTATTTCATTCAATTTATTGTGAATGAATGAAAGATTTTTAAGGTCATGTTTGACAAAATTGTAACTGACAAATTGCAACGAGATGTGGGATTTATATATTCTGCTGCGTTTCGTAAGACTTTATAATCCCAGACGGAGATTGGGGAAGTAGAGAGATGCACTTGCGTCTTATCCTACACTTATATAACTGCTCTAAATGTAACGCTACAGACAGATACGACGCAAATATTTTATTTTCACTAACACATCGGAAATCGTTCTGAGTTCCATCCGCTCTTAGGTCGGGCTTAATATCCGACCCGGTAACATTTTGATTTTCCCTAAAAGCAACCAAACTCAATAAATTCCTACTGGAATATTCATGACATATTCGTAAAGTAACACGCTTCATAGGACGCCTTTCTCGCTGAGTGACAAGATACTTACCTCCTCACACTTAGGCATGCCTATTTTAGACGTTACTTGCATGCGAACGTTATGAAAAATATATCAAAATATATTTCTAAATCTTATTCTAACTTTGGAATATTTTTTTATGTACAAATATCACGTGATGTCACGGTGTTTGCCCAAGCTAATGTGACGAAATTTTATTGCCACAGCAATGGATGACCCGGTCACTAGTACAAAAAAATTACGTATATCTCTGCTCTATGCGTTCCGAAACTATAGTTAACGGATCGTAATGAAAATTTGGTCACGTATTCTGGATATGACCTTAAAGGTTAAGACCAAAGTATTTATTTATTTCTAAACTTTATTACTGACGACTTGGGTAAGATGGCGGCGAGCCGCTGTATGCAAGTGGCTCGTGATCGTGACCTGCGGCGCTCTGTGGAGGATGCCCAGCAGTGGACGTCGTCCGGCTGATGATGATGATCGTGATGAAAATTTATTAGCATGGTATTGTAGCGCATGCCAGGTGCATTACGGGACCAGTAAATAGATGAGATATATGAACATTATATTCCAACATCTGTTCAATCTGCTCTTTTCCATCCACTTGAATTCACGTAATATGACTTTAAAGGCGAGGACACCATAACTCTGCCATCGGGTCACCCATTCCACATCAGGGAAGGTGACACTCTATCAAAAGGCGGCGTGGGATCCCTCGTGAATAAGTCCCTCGTAGGCGACATCGTCGAAATCTCTAGTGTGTCGGGTAGGGTGGCATATCTCATACTTAAACTCAATAAGATGCGTACGTATACGCACCAACCTCGATATATTCCGATGATGACGTGAAAACAGCCTATGAGGAAGTCTCAAAGGCCTTACATACCACCTGTAAGGCCCACTTCAATGTTTGTATGGGGGACATTAATGCCAAGATGGGAGTATGATATGGTGTCGAATCGAATCTGGGACCACGTGGAGTCGGAAGTCGAAGTCGCAGGGGTCTAATGTTGGTTAACTTCTTCGAAAAGCAGGGCCTCTTCTTAATTAATTCCTATTTTAAGAAGAAGCCCCATAGGAAGTGGACATGCCAGAGCCCCGATACCCGATACGACAAGAAGCGAGATTGACTTTATTATGACGGACCGAAAGCATATATTTAAGGATGCTAAGTTTGGAAAGATTTGGTAGGGGATTGGCCGTCTCATCAATCATGATAATAAGAGATGTTCACCAGCACACGAGTAATATAAATGTTTCCTTATGTTTAGATGCAAACTTCAGCACATATATTGCCCAAAATAATAATATTTTTCTTTTAATACGTTGTTATAAAGTAATTTATTATTGTCTGGAATGACTTAGCACAAACAATGACCAAAATATCGAGTCTCAAATTAAAGGAAAGCTAAAATTAGTCATAACAAAAAAAAACAAAGTTAAAATTAGTTACAACAGGAGAATTATATCAGGAGGAAACTTCCTCATAAATAATTGGAAACGCTCAAGATAATTAAATAAAATTGTCGAAAGAGATATAAATCGCCAGAACGCATTAATTTTCCTTTTACATAGCGTTAAATTTTCACATTATATTTTATTATTACTGTTCCAAAGTCTCGTTTTTAATCGAATAAAATTATCGATCATCTGTTGACACAGACATACATTAAATATTTCTTTGACAGTAAGTATATTAAGATTTTGAGCCGTAAATAGTGAATATTTATAGTAAAAACATTTATCAAAGATTACGGGCAGCATAACAAAAACAAAACCCACCGTTTAGTCTCAAAATATTTATAATAAGCGCATCTCTCGTCCTGTACAGATTTAGCTTCAGATATTGGTTTCAGTCAGACGCTCGCTAGCTGTTGCTAATCCATACTGATTTACATTGTGCAATAAGGGTTTCAAATTTGTCTTACCCGCTAGTTGTCCCAGGCTAGGGTACGAATACTGGTGCAACTACTGTTGTTCGCTGTAACCGTGTTGCAGTATTTTGGCTAGAGCTTTTTTTAATATATTAGTATTATAGCGTATTATTTTTAATATATTAGTATTATAGCGTATTATTTTTATAGTCTAACACACAACAACAACAGTAAAATTACGATCGTTTTTTTTTTTTGCATTGTTAAATGGATATGTATAAGATTTTGATATATTTATATATATCATACGAAATATTTTGTTTGTTGACGTCTGCGCATGTGCAGGGTAACGTGTCTGTATCCTCTTTCTGCCTATCCCAGAATGGGCCAGGCTTGTACCAAAACGACACGACCAGAATAAAAAATGAAAAAATCACAAAACGACTGAAAGATGTTTTTAGTAATGTGCTAGAGGGACAAAGCATTGGTCTGCCCGGACCGGAATGTTACCTTAATAAATTATGCACTCAATCGGGAATCGTTCCATTTAGTAGATAAACCAGCATGAAAATCGATCGCATCTATACAGACAGTTTTGGGGATTATGTTTTATAATATGTAGAGATCACTAAAAGTATATTAAAAATTCCGGTTTTTGGGTATAGGTCAAGGCAACTTAAGACTGCTAAAGTCTGGTGACACACGTGCTACTTGCTTTTAATTTCACAATCATTTACACGTTATAAGATATATTTCATTTTATTAATGTGCAAACAGTCGATTTCAGAGCTGGCGTTTTATGACAGGGATACTCGCCAAGACATAAACGAGTCTTGAGGTATCGCTGGATCATTTCAAATATACATTTCTATTGTCATTGTTGGCGAGCAGCAATCCAATTTCATTATTATTTATTTTTTCACATATTATTGAGACAAGTTAACTTTCGTTTTTCAATTAATTATGTAACGTTGGCAATTTTAAAAATTAATACGAATAAACGACCCTACCAGAGTTAGACTAGCGTTTCTATGAAACGCTCACCAATGAAATGAAGAACGCAATGTAATGTCATAAAAAGGAAGCGTGTATCCAATTTGTATTTAAGGAGATATTTACGGAAGTTTGAAATCGGCCTTCTAGGGACTGACGTTGCACACTAGGGCAGTCCCTAGCATACTACGTCAGCCTCTAGAGCGCCGGCGTCAGTACTCCCAATAGATTCTTCTATAAAATTACGTGTTTTTTTCATATAATTTTTTCAATGCAAATAATCTTTATCGAGTACATTTAAATTAACTATCTTTATCATCATAGTTGCAAATTTCGAAAATGTTATACTCTCTCCATCTTCTTCGTCAT
The DNA here is from genome assembly GCA_017140195.1 of Eumaeus atala. Lineage (NCBI taxonomy): Eukaryota > Metazoa > Arthropoda > Insecta > Lepidoptera > Lycaenidae > Eumaeus > Eumaeus atala. The sequence continues at coordinate 754,263 of JAFELO010000040.1, read as the reverse complement.
ACCCAAAACGAAGCATAGATTTTTCACTAATGCAGCAAGTATCACATTTTCGTCAAATGCAATGGGCCACTGGAAACTCGCAGTATGAATACATTAATTTTTTCGGTACCCAAAAATAGCCATTCAGTGAATTACCCATAAATTTCTATAATAGTAACATCTATTATATCATTGGAGCGGCTCGATTGGCTCGAATGCTCAGAAAATGTTCACTGCAATTTAGTGGACTAAATTACAGTGAAAATGTTCGATCCGAGAATTTGCATCAAATATTTCTCTAAATCATTTTCTGTAGGTAGTTATCGAATTATAAAAAGCCGTCACCGTGAACGTGGCTTTTCATTTCCTTTTAAAAGTAACAAGAATAAAAAATAATACGGCTTATCTTGTGCAATGTAGGATTAAATATTATATCTAAATGGCTAGGAAGTGTTATTCTTTATTACTTTTGTGGGAACGTGCGATTTCTTTTCACTTTTAAGTCTTTTTCTCACCCCCGCTTATACTAATTATGCTTGCAGGGTATACAATTTTGACGTCTCTTCGTGCAAATTAGTTTGGAGAGAATTCTTTGCATGAATTTGCAGGGAATCCCAAACTTCAGAGACCGAACGTCAGAATTTTAACAGAGTATTTGCTATTCACACGTTCTTTTTGTAATCGATTACTACTACTCAAGACAATCTTTCGCAGCTAGCTACATTTCCATGAAACAATTCTCTATACGAATTCTAAATTATTGTGTTTACTGGTACTGCTTTGTTGACACATAACGAATCCAAAATCAGACATTTGTATGGAAAATGATTTGCTGCCAAATCGAAACGTATTGGACCGGTACGACTGGGCAGGTACATACCGTGCGATTTGTGAGTAATCGGGAGTTAGTGGGGAAGAGATAAGGAACGGAATTCACCTTTTTCTGTTTTTACTTTGATGTGGGGAAACGCATTTACGCGCCTTCACTAGCCCTGGGTCGGGTCCAGTGGTGGGTAGGGCTCGCGGAATGTTATAGTTTACCCACAAAATCCACCGTGAGTACCATCGGTGCCAGCTTTGGTAAGGTGCCCCAGAATAAGAAATCATCGGTGGGCCTGGTGGGTCAGTCGCCGCCCTAAGAGACCAACGCCACCGCAGGAGGGACCTGTCAACTTCGCAATAGGGTGAGGTTCCCATCCTCGCCCCCTTGTCCCGTGCGCAAAAATGTGGCCTCCTTTTGCTCTTTGGACCGCTCTTCTTATAAGACGGGTACAAAGAGCGGCTCCTCCTCCTGGCTCTTTAGTCTTATAGGAGGAGTACAAAGAACATACCCGTCCGCGGTACAACTCGCATCGCTCGAGGTGTCTAGATTCACCCCAGGCTACTGAGCCCCACCGCTACGACAAGGCTTGAACCTTGGGAGGAGGGCAATCCTTATGACAACTATGCGGTCTACGAGTATTAGTACTTGTGAAAAGGTTTCGATTACTTATTTGTAGTATACCCCCGTAAAAAGTCTACTATTATGTTTTTTTTTTTTCGGAAAGCCCTACTAAAGGTTAGCGACGCTATTGCACCCGCCCCTACAGTTCATCGGCATAGAGAAGTCTACTGAAAGTGAATGAATGCATCTCGGACTGTACACAATTCACACTCCGTCCCGCCGCCGCATATATAGACCTCCGCAGACTCTCTCTCTCTCTCTCTCTCTCTCTCTCTCTCTCTCTCTCTCTCTTAATGAAACGAATATGCGCTTTCCTTAGGAATAGCGTCGTACAAAGTTATACACGAGTTTCCAAAAAATGGTTTTGTTCGTGTAGCGTGAGATTGTAGTAGTTGTTATCCTTGATAATTTTCTAAGATACACTATTAATATTATGTTCTCTATAACCTTAATATTGATAACTTGTCTGTTAACAATAAAAAGGAAGGAAATAATTAATATGTGGTTATCGTATGGGAAATCTTGGTTTGCTCGAAAATCTGCTCTTGTTGTCCACGAGCGAAAAGTGAACTTCAAAATGGAGTCCATTATATTAATCACATTTATCGGTATATTTGATTATTTCATAGAATTTGAACAAAAACACCGAACGTTCAATAACTACATAGTTCTAAAATACGATAGACGCAAGTTCCAAGGAGCGGTTTTAATGATTTACCGGAAAACGCAGTAAACGATTTGTACATAAACCGTCAACAGCTCTCGCTGTAGCACTTTACCGACATCAACAGTTTAAGAACGAGCAAAACAAATGACATGGGTAAGCTGCGCTCAGATGGAACAGATTTTTATTGTACCATGTTGGAGCAGACGAGCAATGGAGAGCCATTTGACGACTACCGACGCCCATAGACATCCGCATCATTGTTGTTATGGATTTGCCCTCCTTCTCCAATATTATGTGTTATAGGTTGGTTGTATGTATATATTATTATTATTTTTTTGTTCGTCAATTTCATTGTTTGAAAAAAAAAGTATAGTAGTGTACCTCAAATTCTTAAATAAAGTTTTTCTATTCTATTCTATGTTTAGTTTTAGACTTGATTATGTTTATCACTGGGTCCCAAGCGGAGGGGAAAATTTCAATATTCTCTGGGATCATCCCTGAAAGGAATCGGTGTTCCCTGGTGAGGATTTGCGCTTTATCAAATCGAATTTAATGGCGGGGGTCAACTTCTGCACGCTCACAAAAATTAAAATCGAAAAAAAAAAGAAATTTATATTTAAGGTTTTTTTATCCATGACCTGTACGGTATATAATGTGTGATAAGCAATCGCTAAAATTTGATAAGGGAATATTTCAGTAAGACGCAGTGCCATGCTGCTTTAGATAGTGAAGAATACCGAATTGGGTCGGCGGCAAGACCCAGGAGGTACCTTTGGCTCGAAGGATGACGGTATGATACAGCGCGCGGTAAAATGGCAGATATGCTTTGGTCCATTGTGTAGGAGGAGAAACAGTGGGCAACGCATCTGTATGACAACAATGATGCTGATATCTATGGTTGTCGGTAGTTATGAAAAAACTTCGACTGCTCGTTTGCCCCCTATACTATGAGAAAAAAGTAATCAGTAATTTTCAATCATCTATTTTGGCCCATGTAAACTAGGGCCTACGAAGTTGCCTCGAGTCTGGCTGCTATTTCGTTTCGTATTATTTTCGTTATTATATTATTTTTATACGAAACTCGCATCACCCCGCGTTTAACCCGCTTCACTCCGATCCTATTAGCATTAGCGTCGTCATACATACCCTTTACCCTTCCTCAATAAATGTACTATTGTACACAAAAAGAATTGTTCACGGGATATTAGTTCCTGAGATTAGCCACTTCAAACAAACTCTTCATATTTACTTTACTTTAGATAAAATAGAATTATAACAATTACTTTTCGAACATCAGATAATAAACTAAATACGACAAAAGCCACTATTATTAATTCCCGTATTAATGTTATGAAACAGCGGAAAAACATTTTAGAATTATATCACAAAAGGTACTTGTGACGTAAACATCTTTTGTAAATTATAAATAGCACTGCACATGTAAACTTTCTAATGTTATGTACATTTATTACAGCTTGTAACATGTACTTAAACTAGTAATTTAGTTACCTTCTTGGTTAATTATGACGGTTTTAATATTTTTCCTGTAAACTGTCTGTCCAATCACCAGAATGACGGCGCAGTTAATTATAATGTACCGAACGTCGACGCGGACCTTTAGAAGGGCTCAAGTGAAATATTGTGAGTTTATATTGGAGAAGTTATTCGAGAACACACCTGGGTGAAGATATGTATGTATGTGTATATAATACAGTGACCTGCCATATAAGAACGCTTTGATTACCCATAAACAAAATTCTCTAAATTTGATTGTAACGTTCGTCATTGTTGGTATATTTTTAATGGTTATGACATAAGGGCTGATTTCACAGTTTATTTTTAAAGTCTCTGTTAAACTATTCGGAAATTAATTGGCGAATAAGTTAGAAATTGCGATTTCATAGGTTCCGGTTAGGAATAATTAAAAGCATTTAGTTAGAAGTACAGTACCGATTGACTAGTAACACTTCAATAGGAACCTGTGATAACAAATATTTTTCTCATTTTGCTGGTTGTTGTCACGTTTATTTTCCGTGGACTTTTTCAGATAATTCTTTACGAAATCATCTATTGACACTAGTGCTCTATCTCCTACCATTTGATGGGTGAGGTCCCTGTGCGTGAAAGCTCCTCTTCCTGTTTCTCTTTTGTCCCCTCTTATAAAAGTAGTACACAAAGTAATACCGCTTCCTGCTTCTGCTATTTAGCCCCCTCTTCTTGTAATAGGGGTGCAATTATGGTGGGGATGTATAGATACTACCTTTTTCTGTGGTGTGTGGGGGCTCGTGGCACATTATAAAGCGCTGAATACCCACAGAAACCACCGCGAGAGCCACCAGCAACGCTTTTGGCGAGGTGCTCCAGAATAACAAATCATTAGGGCACCTCGACGACTAGTCAGCCCTCGAAGGGACCGCCGCCACCTCCACGATGGGGTTGCCGCGCACTACAGGTCAACCCCACCTACTTTAGGACAGTGCAATGGGGTGAGGTTCCCATCCTCACCCCTTACCCCGTGAGCAAAAGCGCCGCCACCTTTTGTTCTTTTGTATCCCCTCTTCTTATAGGAGGGGTACTAAGAACCGCCACCTCCTCGGTTCAATTGGCTTCGCCCAAAGTGTCTGGGATCACCCCAGGCGACTAAGCCCCACCGCCACGACGAGTTCCAATTAAGTTTAATCTCCTTTGCCCCTCTTTTTGTTGACGCATATTGACTGTCTAGGGTCCCCCTCTAGACCGTATGACGAACTGGGCACTCGCGGTCGAAATATCGACTAAACAAACCGTAAGCGCAAGACGTAGCGCCTCCCCCGCACCCCCACTCCAATGTCCTATGCTGATGCAGCATCCCTTTATCAAAACGTAACAAGTCCTTACCCGTCATTACCCTAGAAGACGTCAAGACAAAAAAAACATGATTCGTGTACAAGTAAAAAGATATGAATAAAATGAAATGAAATATGCTTTATTGCGCACATAAAGAAAATTAGAGATACAGACCGATAAACATTCATCATGCCATATAGGAACAATGTTACACATAATATCCCTTTAGCGCACACTTCGAAGTAGACTATTTTATTTAACCAAATATAATGAACTATAAAAAACTTCTCATGTACAGTAGTCGATGAAACGTCTTAACATACCGCGTTCGATTCTACCCGTACCAAAATATCACTCGAATTATGTTACTTTCTAATTAAAAACGTTGACATTTTTATTGTTATTAATCTAATTGCCGTTAAATTGCTTTTATATAACGTTTAATAATAGATATCGCGTTGGCAACCAGACGAGTACATCGAAACAATGGCCGTCTGCTATTTAATTGAACGGCACAGTAATATACATATATCGTACCAGATTGATGTTGGTGAGTGGATTTTGTGCTGTATTAATGATAATACCGAGTACTTTTAAACTGTTATTCATAGTGATTATTCTAAATGTTACGAGGCTTCCGTGGCTTCGTTCGGACGAACGTTTAATTGGTCTATACATTATTGATTTTATTACGTTCGGTTTAGGATTGATCGGTCTTTTTGGTGCGTATTCAATACTAGATGGTGATTGCTGTGTTTGTTTACGACCTGATTATGGTATAAATTAGAGCTAAAGCTCTTAGCTATAAAGTAATTACTTGGCAGAGGACCGTTTAAGATATTTTCATTTAATTAGGTCATAATAAATGTTAAATCGGTGGTCCTTTAATTTACTAGATTTTGTATTGAGCTGGTATTGTATCTGTTGCATTGGACGGCCCTGCTGCTGGTAAAGTTGACGCGAGTTTATTTTTAAAACGTATCTTTTTAACATGTGCATATATAATAGGACAAACAAGCAATCGAAGCCTTTTGTTAACTACCTTTGTCATTTTCTTTAGCTGTGTTGTCCTCATTCCCGCTTCTCGCGGAAAGACTGTTACGGCGGTACCATAGGAACGAGAATTACCTACCTGGCCGTGCTTGTCCAGATCGGTTACAATGGAGCATTGCTCCTTTTGATTAGAACTAATGATATGCAGTGCACTGGAAAAGAGGAATATATCATTATAAATCCATTTACCGTTGCCTAATAAATGTTGTGTGCGTTGCTCGTCCTTAGTAGTTTTAAGTACCGCACGGACTAGCAACATGGCTGGTCAATGATGACAAAACCTGTAGCTATATTATGTAGACGTGTCTGACATGTCTCTCCTCCACCCCACTAATATACCACTTCTGACCATATTTAAGCAAACGAACGAAAATCTTGTGATCAGTGCGTTAATAAGGACGATGTAATACGCAGTTTGACATGCGTAGATGTTCCTCGAACGACAAGATTTTCTGCCAATTATGAGGAACACGAGGCCATACTGTCGAGGTCATAATATAAAATAAATGAATAACAAGTACAAAGTACGTTAAACAAATTACAGGAAATACATTTTATAGCACAAAAACAACGTCTTAAATCGAAGGTCAGGCAGGAAATTTAAATGTAATGAAAACGCGTATGTAGTTACTTTGCTGTAAGATACGATAGTGTACATGACTTCTGTAGTTGAACACATGAGCAGTTTGAGCGATTTGATGACTACTAACTTCCATAAATAAAGATATAATTGTTATGCACATGCGTTGCTCTCCGATGGAGCAGCGGCTGCTCACAAGCCGCACCGCCCCCAAATAAGACAGTAAAGGTGTCACTTAACGGCGGTATTATGTGAGTGAGAGATACGAGTACGAATCGGCCGTGCCGGCCCAGCTGCAAGGCAATGCTGCATTACACTGCCCCGAGCCTAAGTAAGCTGTAAGATGTTGATCGATGATTTTTAAAGAGAAATTGCGATTACAGTCGAGCAGCCTCTTCGGTATCTGTCCGGCCGCCTTTGAATAGTCCTGACGACGTTGTGTCTGCGCGGGTCGGGTTCCCATCCCGGCCCGACACTAACACGAGCACAGGGGCACTGCTAGGAGTTATCACTTTTTTTTTGACGCTTTGGAACGCATTTACGCGCCTTCACCGGCCCTGGGTAGGGTCCAGTGGTGTGTGGCACTCGCGGCACATGATAGTGCCGAAAACCCAAAAAACCACCGCGAGTGCCATCAGTGCCGCCCTTGGTGCCCTTGTCCCGGTACAACAATCATCAGGGCACCTCGACGGCTAGTCAGCCCCCTAAGGGACTAATTCCACCGCCACAGATGGGGTTGCCCCGCACTACAGGACAACCCCACCGACTTAAGGACAGTGCAGTGGGGTGAGGTTCCCATTCTCTACCCTTGCCCCGTGTGCAAAAGCGCCTCCTCCTGTTGCTCTTAGGTCCCCTCTTCTTATAAGAGGGGTATCGAGAGCGATTCCTCCTCCTGATCTTTAAGTCCGCTCTTCTTATAAGTGAGGTGCAAAGATCCCCCTAGATTCAATTGGCTTAGCCTGGGTTCACCCCAGGCTACTAAACCCCACCGCCACGACAGGGCTTGAGCCATGGTGGGGAGGAGTTACCACCTGTCTTGATATGCTTACCTGTCTTTCGCTTAGCATATGATATCGTGGCTATTCTTTTTAATTATTCAGGACTAGCTGTGCCGCTTGACTACACCCGGGAAAAATTATAAAAAAAAATCGTATTTTTTCGGAATACTTTGCTTATTGATTGTCACTCCAGATTGATAGAGGACAAAATATATATCTGCTTAACTTCTCGTTGTGCGGAATCCTCAGACTACACTCTTTTGAACGTCTAAATTCTACACAGTAGGTGCTATGATATAGAATCGCGTAGATAATGCTGTAATCACACGCGCTTGATACGCACAGCTCGGCAACGTAAATAACATAGTGTAATGTGCCGTTACGCGCGGTGACGCAACTGCGCGAGCGCGCAACAAATCATTTCACTCGTCCTTGAGTTGTGTCGCTTTCGTTTGTGTCACACTCTTAATGTCAGTGTGTCATTTGTTCGTCAGGATTTCTTTTTATATGATGCGACGCTTATATATAAATTGCAGGTAAAAAAGCAAGAATAATGTTGAACTTCCAATTCTGACAACACCTGATATTCCTGCGTTGAGTTAACATACTCAACTTACTTTTAGAGGCCTTTTCTAGAAATATAAAACGTTATTATTGGCTCATGATATTTTTAAAATCAGACTTTATCCCAACGAGGATCTTGAAAACTGGATGTGTTTTATACTGATGAGGTTATGTATAAATTACATCATATGTGAACATTGTATTTTGTTTAACTACTATGTATATTGTCTGGACAGGGTATAGGTTTAACAAAAACTTCAAAACAATTACAGCTTAGACCTCTTGCAGACAGATACGGATCACGTGGCCGGCCTGCGATTCGAAAGAGTGTTTACGTTAACTTAAAACATCTAATCATATCTACTAAAAACATTCATTATTTTAATTAAGGTTACTGTAATATTAAATTAATTTAACGTTTCTATGCTACTTGAAAAAACCTTATTGTTTGCCTGTTATATATAAATATTGAAGCCAGTAATAATATCCATATATAAATCCTATTGTAATTTACAAAGCATCGTTTAGCAAAGAGTTCATACGACGCTGCACAAACAGACAGACGAGTTATTTCTATATTCGTCGACACAGATATAGACAGACATAAAACGCCTCCGATCTGTCGGCGCCTCGAGCTGCCCGCTCGTCGGTTGTCCCGCAGCTCAATATAGTCGTAACTTGAACTGTTTGTCGTCTGATGAGTTTGCAATTAATTTTTATTAGTTTAAGCTTCGTTGACTGTAAATTAATATAAGTGCTGCGACTTGACGCCAATGCGACTTAATTGGCCAATATCATATATTTAATTTATGTTAGTGTAAAGTTAACAACTGTACTATAACTCTGCAATAAAAAGAATAATTGAAAGAAAATACCCGACTGCTAACTGAGAAGAAAAGTACAAGGCTTCTGGGGGCCCGACTATAGTGTGCGTGTCATGGGGCCTTCGTTGTTTCTTAACTTGACTATTTATCTCTTGGCATTCGAGTTATCAAAACCAATCTAACAATACCTAAGTTAAATAATAAGTTCGCCAAGCCGTTCACGCTGTAATAGGGAAAATAGAAATCTACATACATACGCATGCTTATGGTGCAGTGGGGTAAAAAATTATAAACTCTTTGATAAGAAAACTTTAAAGCGTTAGAGTATGTAAGTTTGTTTGATAATCTCAGAAACTAGTAGTCCGATTTCAAAAAATATTTCAGTATTAGATAGCTTGTAAACTGTCTGTGTGTATGTACTGCGGTTTCATTCGCAACACGTTGTTGTGTTGCGCGTGGTGCTGCTAGCCTTTGATGAAATAAAAGATTACACAAACACATTTCTACCATTATAAAAAAAAGCAATTGTAGATCTAGTAATTAATACAAAGTACATCGTGAAGACGACAGCAGATTAGGATCAAATTCAAAGCCGTGACACAAATATAATGTTAGCGATGAGACAGGTCACAGCTAATGGCGAAAGAAACGTCATTGAGTATATAAATAGTATAAGTAAAGGTATGTTACAGTGAGTGACATTCGTGTAAACACAAGAACAGTTCATATCAGAACAGAGAGCAGTAAATACGGTGATTGTGTAACGTCCGCCAAACCGCCTCCGGACTCCGGCCTATAGGTGCGAGTTCAGATGAAATGAGTCGACTTAACGGCTTTTTAATTATGATTCGTATACACTCATAAGTTTACGTGAAAGTAAGACTTGGCCGTTAAAAATTATTGACTTACTTTGTTTGTGATTAGCAAATCTATTTTGTATTGAAAAATATACTTTTTGGTCAATAGGCTATTAGATATTTTGCATTATCTATATGATTTGGTTGCGAAATAAAAATGCGTGATTTGTAGATTCTGAAACGTATACTATCTTGTATCTGCTTATGTACTTCATAAATTTCGCGATTACTTTTAATGTTAGGTCGAGGTTGCGTTGATTAAACAATAATGCTCCTACATATCATCTCACCACAACAAGGTGAGGGCGTATCTGTGGGAATAATAAACCGGCTGCTCACAGCTCGCAAACTGATCCTCTAACACCGAACACAAGTTTAACATTATTTATATTGGGTATCCAACTACCAAAGGCAACGGAAACGGGCATCACTGCTGAACGAATTTCAGTTAAATCTCTTTGATCTGGGGCTAATCCATGTTATCCAAATTAATTATCGTTCTTAAGAAATAATTTATTACTATAATTATATATATACTATACGAGGAATAGTAAAACGACATTCAAAATTGCGTTGCTCTGAAAAGAGAAGTGTTATTGATACAACACATTTTACATCCTTTAAACAATGATAATATTTACTAATAAATTAAAGTAAGTGTCTACACTTCGTTTACATCCCCCCTTCCCTATTTAAATGTTTTATTCTACTACCGGGATAAGTTTTGTAATGTGGTAGAGATTCGATCCTGGTTTCTTGTGACCCGTGTTTACTTTGTAAATTAATCCTATTTTCAATTCATCTAGTTTTTTCCTGTTTAATCGATTTCCGTTTTCAATACATACAGAATCTCCATCTTTTGGGCCATAACATTTTCTGTTTTGAGCAATTCTTCGGTCTCTTATTAGATGGTTTTTGGTTTGATAACACACTCTAAACAAAAATAAATAAAAGCATCAATTTCGCCTCTTTTCAAATCAATAGTTCAACCTCTTATAACAGCTGTGCCTCGTCTATGGCCGCATCATTGTCCACAACAAGTTTGTACAATTAAGCTGTTACCGTTCAAAACTGACAACAGACTACCCGCCATCAACATGCCAATTACTAAAGAACACTACTTACTTAAACCATCTACATTAAGTTATCTGTTTTGATCGACAAATGTTCACTCACGAGACGAATATGCGTAGTTTCTTAATGATGATGAAGGTTGAGAGTAATTTATTTGCGACCCTAACTCTATTGTTTAAGATAAGTTTTCGTCTGTTTCCTGGATAGTCATCCGGTCTGCAGTACTAAGTAAGGTTAAAGATCCGACAGTAACTTGACAAGTTTATCCTACCAGATTGTGTTGGACGTGTAGGGGCTTGTAAGTACATGAATAATGCGGTGGGAATAATTCAGTCGGATAGCCTGGCAACTATACACAGTGGTGTGCGGGTTGTGTGTACTTACAGGCCCTAATCGGATTTGGAGAGATATACAAGCCGCAAATGCGTGGATTTGCAATTTTACTAAGCTGTACTGTTTATGTAAAGCTTTAGCGATGATTTAATAATGACAATACCTATATTTGAGTAAAATAGTAGCAAAGGCTTTCTATTCGTCGACCTAGTTCCTTCTATCACAGATGATTAAAGCAGCGGGTACACAACCGCGCTCGTGCCGTGAACGACATATAGTCCTGGAATGACAGACTCGTCTGCACACAAAAAATAGAATACACTGCCGTTTTAGTCCTACTGTGATTGTAAAATTGTGTACGTTTGTTATTTAATAGTCTTAAGTAGCTGGTTCGGGATGGATGCGAGTAGCAGGAGATCGGTCGTCTTTCTCCTCCTCTTCATTGGGCCACCGGCTACTCACAAGTTTTTTCTATTGCGACCGCATAATTACCACTTTATGATGGTGTACTGTAGCTAGAACTATTTCCCCGGTCTGTACCGGCCTAAATCGGCTGAAGTACACCATGACACTACGTGTTACTGAATTAATTGCAACTGAAGTCGATGCGGGGCAGTCGGGCTATCGCGTGATGTGGTGAAGTCTCATTATATAGTGTCTGTGAAAAGCCCATCTTAGGGATTCTTAAGAACAACCCGGTTTACTTTGTATACAAAGCTGATTGAATCTGACACAACTTAGCTATTGTGTGAAAGCCGTAAGTTCGGGAAAAGCCGATGAGTAGAAAGAATACTTACATAGTCTGAATGCAAGTGATGATAGAATAAGTAGAATCCAGAGTAAGGAGGATATTGGCATTTCCTGCACTTTACTTCGTATATCCAGAGGCAATCAGCTGCTGCAACCCGGCTACCTTGTTGCGAGCGTTCATTCCTTGTTAATTCCACACATATTCCGTCGTAAAATTTTAAACATTCATACAAATACACACAAAAAAACATTTCCCCCGATGTCCCAACTTTTTGACCGGCCGCGGCACTTGGAAATAATATATTACACCCCAAGCGCGGAGGCCGAAAAAATAATTTGAAAACTTTGAGTTTCAATTTAACAATAACGGCCACTGTGCTATTTGTATTCGTTTGTTTTGTCAAATTGCCGGGCCAAGGGGGTCTAAGGACTTGGCTTTCGATACCACAGCTCCACACTTGACACTGACTGTTATTAACGATTTTCTTCCCTTATTTCACCCCAGCCCGAAAATTCTTGAATAACCTCTGTGTAGAATAGTATTTGTCATATAGTGACCCAATTCTTCAGAATTGGGCCGGCCGAGCGCAGAGATACATTTCCTTCACATGATAACGTCTTTAAGGGGATGGGTATGCTTTGGAGTTTGGTGCGGTTTTTGGGTAGTAAATGGCTCGGGCACCCTGTGCTCTAAGAAAAAGGTAGCGCGCATTTCTACGGACTGGATCTGCCGTGTAGGTGCTCCTGAAAGGGGTATAAATTTTAAATCACACGAGTAAATGCTGACTTAAGCACCAACTGTATCAATGCTGAATGTTAATGGTTTGCATTACTTTAAATAGAATAACATTTCCAAGGAGTATAGATTTTGTAATGACATGAATTTACCGAGCTAACCTAACATTTTGCACCTGTCCACGAGTCTAGATTTTTATAAATAAAATATGTGTAGTTTTTATAATATAGACACATATTATTTAAATAAGCAAATCGACAGTCAATTACAGAGGTCATAGATTTTTGCTGCGCTTTTAAGAATATTATCCAGCTAGTAAGAATGTTCTTATGAATATCATTTTATCCATTACAGCTAGTAAGAATGTTCAGAAAAAAAAAACTTTAAAGGTGAACTTATCTTTTCAAAGAGCTCTTGCTGCTATGTTTATGTTAACTTAATATATTTTTCTAAAATAATCTGACACGAGCAAAGATAAATCGGGCGTAGGACGACGGCCTGACGAGACACGTGTCCGGTCTGCTCTTAGGTTTTTTTGGTCCGACCCAGGACCTAAACGATCTCATATTGAACACGCTCACGGCTAGATTAGAACAATCGTTTGTTTACTCAGAAAATCGCTAGGCTCGAGGGCTAAACGACAAAATAGCCCGTGTCTCACTTGGGCTTACTTAATTTATTGTTTTTACAGAATTAAACCAGGTCAAATATAAGGGTTTAAGGTACATAATTTCACCCACGGAATATTATTGTATTTTGCAAATTTGGATCAAGTGTCAACCCCATCACATCATTAAAAAGGGTCTACGGTCCGCTTATCTTTATATCGGTTACTGCCTTTTTTGTTTTTGGAACCAATCACTTTTATTATTTGAATGTCTTTCAATGCACTTTTTTACTTTATCTTCCAATATTAGTCAATGGAATTGAATTAATTAATCAAATAAATTATAGAGTAAGTCTTTTCTACGCGGCTGTCGACGACTACAGACACCCATGAACATCAGCATAATTTTGCACTCCTGTTCACGGGAACAGGACGGCACCGCTTCGGTATAAAAAGGACGATAACCGTATGTGTCACTTTACGGCGATATCAAGTTATGACGTCATTAGTATCAAATATATTTTAAGCATAACTTAGCACTAAATGTAAGCAAGAAAATTTGAAACATGATCTAGATTTGAAGGGAAAAATGATGAAAGGAAGAAATGATCTGTTCTATTGTATTCGCGATGTCGACATCAGATGACCTGCGCTTTAAATGATCTGCAACGGTCTACTATAGGGAGGATATTGCTGTTTTGTAGCCGAATGGGGCAGTTCCGACTGGAGAGATACTTCCCATTTATGGCCAGTGTTAAACAGTTTCCATGCTGTGGCGTTTCATGAGGCGTTTTGGAGTATATGGGCCCATTGAGGGAATGAGACAAAGAATGATCTACGTAGCCCTCTAGTTATGTGGATACATATGGGCGTTGATTGTCACCGAAAGCCTCCGGATATGAAAAAACATTACGCAAGAGCCCTTGACGGCTGCCTTTGGTAACTCTTGTTACACGTAAGGGGTATTAACAAAACCTGTACACAGCCATTTGACCTCAACACCTAAATCAATATTCTCGTGTTTGATGTGGCATCGACATCGCGACGTGTCAGGAAAAAATATGTAAATGTGTAAACCGTAGTTGCAACGTGCCAACTACTGCAGTGATTGTTTTACATAAGGTACTACCGTCGAAATAAATTCATTTCCTTACGCTTTATAGTTTAATATTGAAGCACTTTACCAACCTATGTCAAAATGTTTATCATATATTTGTGTGTGTTTATTTTTTTGTAAGATAGTAGTTATATTGCATTGGTGGATTTTAGAAAAGTGCTGTTATATTTTCAGCTTCATTGCGAGTATTGTACAAGCGATTTTAAAGTTATTCAAAATATCAATTTTACTATGCATATTTCAATGCAATATAATCCCGAAGAGTGTGCAATTTATGGACACCACGGGCTTATTGAAAATTTGTGAGATTGTTTCATAAAGTTCGAGCAGTTCGCATGGGCGAGCACTTGTCGTCAGCTGCAGCCGACGTGCATAAACCCAGTTTCAGGCTCAATACGCACGATTTATCAAATGCGCCGAAAAACTCCCCACTCGACCGACCGTATTATTGCCATTTGAAGTGCTTAACTGAATAATATTTTATTTACGGTTTGGAGTTTACTTATGACGTCATCATCAATATCAGCCTTTTCTCTCGGCTAAGTACTGTTCTTCCAAGTGCCACGTTCTCAGTCTTCTATTTGATTTGTATAAAATGATGGTAGTCAATCATGACATGTTTTTGTATATAAGTCTCGGAAGTCTCTAAGGTCGTGGAGAATTGGAAGTCTAGCATCAAATAGATTCAAAATGTTCATTTGTTAGAAGAAGTTTCATTTACGGACATAGTTCGTTATTAAGTTAACAATTAATTATAAATAACTATTTAAAAGGCACTCTCTTAAATTATTACGCTTAAGTAAAAAAGGCAAGATTCTCAAAGAAACTTATTTATGATGTTCCATTCAATCGCAAAATCTAAGAGTGTATACACACACACACACACACACACACACACACACACACACACACACACACACACACACACACACACACACACACAAACACGCACACACACACACACGCACGCACGCACGCACACGCACATGCACATGCATGTGCATGTGCACAATACAGAGAGTGACTATTTAATAAATTGCCGACGTAGTTTCTAATACTCAAAAATTGATTCCGATTAAGTAATTACAAATTTATTGACTTAATGAAAAATTTATTTTCAAATTTACATTATGTTTTTGCAGGTAAGTCCGGGAACCAGCCGCTGGCCATAGAACATTCATCGATATTGGAACCACAGTGCGTATCATATTTTTATTTTAGTCGTCGCATCTTAATGTCATCCTGCCATTACAGAAACTAGTTTCTATCTGCAATTCTTATAATTTTGTTCCGTGATATATGTTATATAAATAGCCATTTTAAGGTTACTCGGTTAGAGGAGTTAAAAAAATATTTGTAAAAAATCGTTGTGTGGTTCGCGTATTACTAGTAGCAGGCATTACTCGTTTGCGATGGCGAGACATACATCTATTTGCTGATATAGAACGCATCCACCATCGACACAATTTTTCACATTTACAAATGGTTATATGTGTCATCTTCAGATTACTTCTAGATATTTGATCTGAAGTATAGAAGTGGCACATTTTAATCACTAAAAATCTCGCACAATTTCGTGTAATAAATTCATTGTTACCTTGATCTCTCTTTGCAGTTAACTCGATTTTGTACAATAATATCTGCTGCAAAAATGTTAATAGAAAACGCGCTCGTAAGCTATCAAATTTTATCACAAATTTATTGTTATTTCTGTCTAAGATATAAAATTCTATGTCATCTTTGGTTGCACCTCGGATGATTGACTATCGTCCTACCTGAATTTTAATTATAGTCAAATTTACCACATGATGCCTACCGGCTAACTGGTATCCATTAGTATATAAGTTGTTAATTAAAACTGTATAATTTGTACGTTTTGAATAAATAAATTGATGTTATATGTATGGGAATGGCCTGATAAGTGTCAATGAATAAATATTGAGGCCAGACGTATGAAACACGATCATATTACAATCCAGAAATAAACAGGAGCTAGCACAGTGTATACACAGCACCTGCATGACAGTAAGGGTTCACATACACATGGCAATATCGAAGTGATAAGTATGAATATATGAAACTTTATTAATATGCACAGCGTTCTTCTTTTATACTTCTTAGCTTCATTACACTATATATATTATAAATCACTAAACGGCAATGAATCCCTCATCTCGGATGATTCATGGGAGTCATAAATCAAACGATCTACTTTAGCGGGAATGTTGATATTATTCCAATCGGTACCGAGAGACTTGTCCTGGTATTAATCGCTTCCTGTTGTCACCCTCGTCATTAAAGCGCCTTTGTGCCTATGGCACATTGACTACGATACTACCATATACTATATTATTTACGTCTATGTTCATATATATATATAGTTGAAGAGAGGATATTAATAATGTATCAAGAGATTCCATTTGTAAGTGATCGGACAAACTATGATAAGACACCATAGCATCCTCTGTTGATTATACTCTGGTTCATTCAAAATAGATAGTTTATTCACATCTGATGGGATGATACACGTACCCCTTCAACATACATCATTACGATATTAAAGTCATACTGGGTTTCAAGAAACATGAAACACGAATGTTTGAAAACACGAAAACCAAGGACAATTAAAACGTACAATGTATATTTTACGTTTTAATAGTACTTGGCTTTGTTTGTTCATAATTTATTATATTTAGTGTCTATGACAATGTATATTTTACTTAAAATCAAGCAATGCAAAAGTTATTAATACACTTGATATTGAAGTACTGTCATTGTTAGAGAACACTTAATAAAACATAGGGTTTCATATAAAATAGTAAACATAAATCAGTATTTATGTACCTAATAAATCATCCGGGAATAGCTCATTTATATAAATAATATGAGTGGCTGTATGTTGTGACGTCCGTTGAAATCACTAAACGATAATGAATCCCGATGTCCGAATGATGCATGGGAGCAATAAATCAATGGATCTGCTTTGTAGGGAATGTCGGTATAATTCGCACCGGTGTTTCAGGACTCGTCCCGGCACCGATCGCTCCCTGTGGCCACTTTAGTTATGACCAATTCGTTTGACGTTACTGGTTCAATTGAATTGGTAATATATATCTATAAATTGTAAAATATACATCTTATTAGATGTATATTTGTCTTTGTAATATTCTTTGTATCTAATTAAGATCTAATAGTATCTATATTGCTGCATTTAAGGGAAAACTGGTCACTAATGGATGGAACACTAACTGGATGTCGGAGCTCATTTAGCATAAGGCGCTTAGACTAATCTACTTTTCTCTCTCTCTCTCTCTCTCTCTCTCTCTCTCTCTCCCTCTCTCTCTGTCTCTCTCTCGTCTACCTCTTCCCTCTCTCTATCCCCTCCCCCTCTCTCTCTTTCTGCTAGAAAGCCAGATGACTGTTTACGTTGAACTTAATGGATATATTATTCTCTGTGTAGTAGGAGGGTCAGAGTTGAAAACGAGTAGCAGATGATTAACTCGAGGAGGTTGTTTTTTTGTTGCCTTATGTTAAAAAGTTTATCAAAACTCTGTGGGTCCGTAATAAAATCATCAAACTCCAATTTACATGATAAAAAACAACGCAAAAATGTTGATGCTTTTGATGTAACATGGATCCGTGGATATTTTTTTACAAATGAGGTCAGGACCTATCGACGAGTGGGAGGAAGTGACCAGCTTACACCTTATTAAGTGATTTTAAGTGCGCGGTATGAAAAGATTATGAGGAGCGAAATCGTATTAAACTGTAACGCTGACTTACGAAGCTCACGTATCTTGTACAGCAACAACAACAACACATCATCACGCCAATTCCCTAAAGGGTTAGACAGAGAGAACGGAGCGCCACATGTTTCGAGCCTTACATACCTGCCTTGCCTCCTGCGCTGTCCATCTCGTACAACTTACATTTCAGAGGTAATTTCGTTGTTGTGCTGTTAACTCGAGTCGCATGTCGAAGCTGGCACATTCTTGTCGGCTTCTTCGTTATCATTTTTCCTCCACAGATTCTTTTTTGTAGTACAGGGCGGGGGCAATCGGAGATTTTCTACGACTACCGACGCCCATGAACTCTGTTACTATACTCCTTCACCTCTTTCACATCGTTTTCACCTTGCACCCAATGGGCCACCGGCTATTCACAAACCGCAAGAAACGTGACACTGCAGGTGTCACTTTACGGTGGTACCAAGTGAGGGGTTGACAAATGCATTTACTTAAAGATCAGTAAGCGCTAAGACGCTTTCACAAACATAAATTTATATTTCCAACATGATGAAAACAAACAATTTTACTTCTAAAGGTACTGGAGTTTTACAATTCGATCAAACGCAATATAAATTTTCACAAAATTTGTGCTAGATAATAAAATTCAGTTTTATATCTTTAAATAAAATTCCATTTAATATCACATCGAGGCTACGTAAACGAGCAGCGAAATACTTTTTGCTAAAGGACTACAAGAGCCATTTGAAGTCTCAAAACTTACCAAATTGTAAGGTGGAACAAAAGCTTAAGTTACAGACACTAAGCTTTTGCTCCACCTTACAACTTTTGTACTTGTAGTCCCTATAACTTATAACTTTTAGTAACTAATAATAATCCATTGGTACTTGAAAGAAAATTAGCAAACTTATTTTATGCTAATTTTTGATTTTTTTTTGACTGCTCCATGCTGGCGGAAGTGTCCAGTGCAGGTTCTTTGGCCACTTACTATAAGACACGTTGGGCGACGGTCTAGGTGAGATGGTGTTCGATAGGGGGATGGACATCCTAAAGAAACATCGGCATTCATCCTTCCTATCTGTGGGATGGGAGGGGTTCGATTCCCGCAGATGGGAAGGCTTATTTAAGGTGAGATAAGTAATTATTATTATCTTACCCTCTGTATCGAGGGAGCACCTCACGCGTGGTTGGCCTTACATTATCATGGGGGTTGGTAGAGTTGGTGGAGCTATCATGGCTGGGGGAACCGTCCCCACCCTCCAGCGCGGGTAGTTTTTGTATTATTTTATAGATAGCGTACTGGAATTTCTACAGTTTGGGTACCAATTTCCGACACATCCTCAAATCTAAGAGAAATGGCTAAAGTAGATTCATTTCTAGAGCAAATTTTTGTCCACTCGTACCAAACTTTTGTTTACACAATTTACTCAGATAAAGAAAAGTTAAGTAACAAAAAATATTGTACGGTAATCATTTCAGGAGTAAAAATAAAAAAAACGGGCGTTTGACGATAACATGCGGATGATGATAAAAATATTCAGTCAATTAATTACTCTTATTTCTTATTGAGGAGGACGGGGTATCAGCTTTCGACTCCATTTATAGTCTTCCCAGCCGTCTCGTGTATTACCAATATTTATATATATAATAATTATATTATACAATATTTAATAATACCAATATTTATATATGTAATAATACCGATGGGGTTCTACGCCCTGCAAGGGCGGGATCGGTATTCTACGGGAATTGGTTCCTTTTGGGTTATTTCTTCGTCAGTGTGCTTAGTAAATTGTGTCAGAACTATACTACGCAACTGTTGTACTACAAGAATATTTATTATTAGATTATTATATAGCTAGATTAGTTTTTTAAAGTAATGAATTCATTACTTTAAAAAACTAATCTAGCTTCATTAAAACCTTTAAAAAAATTACATTTATCAATTATAACAATCCATCCAGTGAATTTAACACAGCCATTTATAATTCCCAAATTGGGAAGGGCAATTCAACGAAAGCTTAAATTATCTCAGCGACGGTAAGAGGGTGGTCATAATTAAATCTAGCGGAGCCGTCAGACGGACAATTATCGCAGTTACTGCCTCTGCACGTCCACGGAGGATTTATGTAATTGGTTCGATTCCTTTTTAATGACGATCATGTGTCGATTGAGGTTTCGCGTTTCGTTACTTATGTCAGTTTATTTGTGCGGAACTCATGTGTTGGAGTTAGTGATCTAGCTTCAAATTACGCGCTCGAGCACGTGTTTTTTTTTTTTAAAGAAATAAAGGCAATCATAGCCTATTAGATAGAATAGCCTATTCTCTCATCTATTGGTGGTAAGTAACTTTTATTTTTTAAAAAGTAGCAAGAATATGCTTTTGTGCTTAAAATTTACTTCACATCTCCCGAGATATAGGGTAATTAGTATGGCCAGATGAGGCTTCAAAACGAAACGCCTACCCAATTCGATGTGCGTCAAAAATAAAATATATTATACAAAATTAATATGTTACTCCTGAATAACGTAGCTTCCCGTTAGTGAAATGATTTTCATGATCCGTTCATTATGATCGAAGATTATTCATACAAACTAAGTTAGAGACTTTACCCCTCTTACAATATTAGTAAAGATGAATTGCATCGTAATTTACAGACTCGACATATTTGTGTACTTTCCAAGCTTGATGAACTTCGTCTGTCGGTGTTCGCGAAAGACTTCACGAAACTTTTGTTCGCATGTAGATAAGCAAAGCTACTTACAAATTCTATTTACATTGGACCATCAATTGCTAACGTAATTTTAACCAATGTGCAACAATAGATTTTGTCGACGTTACTATCGGATATGCCGAGTTGGCTTAATTTTGGTTGGAAATGTAACGTAAAATGTTGAAGTGTAACGTAGTAAACAAAATAATTTGTTATGTATTGACTTCTGTAGACGCCGGCTTAGGCCCGAATATATTCGGAGTTTACCTCTCTACTGCTCTCAGCTAAAAATAACTGAAGATGTTAAATTGCCAGTAACTCATCGAGAAATTTATTTAAAAAGAATGACTTCGTCAGTCCAATAGTTTTAAAAATTCGAAAGTTTGTATGTACGGTTTTTACTCCATAACGAAAAAAACTACTGAATGGACTTGGCTGAAACTGATCACAGCCATACATCAAAACCTGGAATATCATAATACTATTTATCGAGAAAAAACAATGATCCGCTCCCCTAAGATATAACTGCAGGCATAGATTCAGTTTGCTGTGGCCACAGCTAGTCTACATATATTGTTAATAATACCATCTAATAATAATAAGAATCTCTGTGCCTGAAGTTTCTTTTATTACCTTAAGTGGTGTCAGAACTGCACTGTGACGTTGAAAGAAATTGAAGCCCCAGAGACGGGGTATCAGCTTTCGATTCCATTTATAGTCTCCCCTGCCGTCTCGTGTATTATATAGTATAACACCAATATTTATATATGTAATAATACCGATGGGGTTTGACGCCCTGCAAGGGCGGGATCAATATTCTACGGAAATTGGTTCTTTTTGGGTTATTTCTTCGTCAGTGTGCTTAGTAAATTGTGTCAGAACTATATTACGCTACTGTTGGACTACATGAATATTTATATTTCACTACCTCAAAAAACTAAAGTAGCTCCGTTAATGTTTTTTAGAAAATTTAAAAATTTTAATATTTATCTATTTTAAAAATCCATCGTTTCATCCAACATCCCACGTAGGACAAGACACGGTGATTCAAGTTGTTTTTTTTTTTCGAACTTAGTGGGGGCACCAAGGGACAACCGAGCACTTGTGTACTTTTGAGTGAGAATGTATGCAAATGTAACCTAATGTTAAAGATTACATTGAAAGACTAAATCCGACTGTTTATACTAGTATACTTTAATGTACCCAGTGTCGCAAGCGTCATCCAGACTAATCTAAAGACACGACATGCAGTGTGAGGTACGTTAACATTCGTTTATCCGTTCACGATGTTACAGGAAACTTAAATCTATATACATACGTACAAACGCTCGAGAGTTGCTGTCCTTTTGATGCAGTCGGTAATAAATGTAATATGTAAGTGTTATCAAAAGTAGATTAAGTAAGGTAGACCTATGCAAGGTCTGAGGCGACTGTGCCTAAACCTGGCTAGGCTTCAATTCTAGATTGGATTAACTCGATTGAAGTCTAGATTAATAAGCGCGCTGGAATTGAAATTTGAATTTGAATTATATCCGTTAAGTTTAAGCCGACATTATATCCGGATTGCTTTTCACACCAACGTTGGCGAAAAATGATGTCTTCACTGTTCAAAGTTCTAAATTAATCATTTTCTGGGGATTTAAAAACTTATGAAATAATGATAACTGCCCGTGTCCACAAGTGACGTAAAGTTTCTGGTAAGAGATATAGGATAGACAGGCCTAACTCGTATACAATGCAGCTTGTATTCGAGTTAGGCGGGCATTACTGGGGAAATACCTCTCGCTCGCATAACACCGTAATGGGTATGCTGTGTTTCGTCCGGCTTATGAGCAGTCGGTGGCACAATGGAGGGAGGGATTGAGGGATGGCAACGCTTTATATGTTGATGTAAATGTGTCTCCATTGCCAAATGACTTCCGTCTGGTTCAGTTGGTAACATGGCGGTCGTGGCAGTTAGTCCCCGCGTGTTACGAACATAAATGTGTTCGAACCCGCAATCTCTGGTAGGTTGCGGGTTCGAATCCCGCCTAGTTTGTGGAAGTTTGTACATGTATTATGTGTGTACAATAAAAATCTTTGATGATACGAAGGCAACGCATCTGCGTAACTATCATGCGAATGTCCATGGTCGTAGGTAGTTATCAAAAGGCTCCGATTACTCGTTTGCCCCCTTAGGCTACAAAAAACATGGTGTGATAAGCTCACAGATATTATTATTATTATGAGTGGCTGCGATTGCTCGATTGTCCCTACATGCTATAAAGAAGTTAACGAAACATCGGAACAGTAAACGAGAATGACATATTATTAGGAATAATTTAACTATCTCTGGGTCAAGTGATAACCATGTTAAGCCAGAGACATGATATCCCAGATTCGAATCTAGGGTTGTACCAAACAAAAAGATCTTTTAGGATCTTTGAAGTTTTAACAACTGTCTGAAGCTTACAAGTTGGCCGTTTGACGCTCCCGTGCCCAGGAGAGCATGTTAAGCCGTCTTTCCTGTGCCTGATTATCTCCTTTTCTGTCGGACTGACACCCCATCGGTGTAGAAAATTGAGGGGATAGCTCATGAAGGAAAGAAACCGCCGTAGCAGAAATTCGGCTAGGATGACTTTATTCTTATTTCTTTGTAGTATAGAGAATAAACGAGGAGTCGGAGCTTTTCACTATCCACGCCCATGAACATCATCATAATTATGCCGATACGTTGCCCTTCTTTTCACTTCCCCCCACCTGATAGCCACCAGTTTTTATTATATATTATTCAGAATGCACTACAATATTATGTTTTGGAATGGAATCTGATCTGATCGGTGAGAATTGACCATATTAACGCTCAGTATAAGGACTTACATCCAGCACTAGTCGGTTATTGAGTAACCTGCTGATACTCAGTAGGGGTATAAAGAAATGGAAGAGAACGCATTTTATTACTTCTGCCCGGATGTTCCTGGACGTGGATGGTCTCGTATAAAATACTTCCAGGCACTGTTCGTGTGTTCCTATTCAATAAAAACCTTTTTACCTAATAATTAATCTTACCCGTCTCTCAATAAAGAAAAAAAAAATCCATTTTCATAGCATTATTCGTATGAACACAGCACGTGATCCTGGTAGATGGGCTAGCTATAGCATGTAAAAATCTACTGGTTTCCAAAAGAAGAATAACTACTTTTACTAGGAAACGGAATGTTTCATCAGCATCATCAACAGCAGCCTGAAGCCCAGTGGTCGACACCGGCCTGCCCCAGGGAGCGCCACAAGTCACGCTCACAAGCTCCCTGCGTCGAACATAATGGTTGATTCATTTTAATTACTCATTTAAAATTTTACAATATCCACATGTTTGTCTAGTCACGGTATTATTGTAGTATTTAAAATTGACAATGTGTGCATTTAGTAGGATCTAGTGAGATGCTGCGTTCAGCCAGATGGGGCTGGCAATATCAGGGAGGTACCTCTTGCGCACATGATACCACCGTAAGGTAAAAGTTTGTGAGCCGCCGGTGGCCCATTGGAGGGGAGGAGCAAAGCACTACAACGCATCTGCGTAACATTTATGCAGAAGTCTATGGGCGTCGGTAGACGTAAAAAAGGCACATACTACTCGTTTGTCCTCTTGTACTATAAAAAAGTATCCCATTATGTATTTCTGAGTAGAGAGTATAGAGCAGGTACCTAATTATTCTGGTTTAATGCTGCACTTGTGTATATGTGTGTGTGTATACGCACACGTGTGTTAACCATTAACATTCCAATATTTTATAGGACGCGTACATTCGTGGCGAAAACGCCTAAAAGCATCGACCTTGACCCTAATGAGATACTCGTGTATTTAGAACCTAACGCAACGATGCTCGCCCATTTTGTCTTTTTGAAGGGAAAGTTAAGAATAGTTATGGTTTGACTCGGTGGAACACAAGTGTCGTCGAAGCCCTTCCAGAGCGGGGTTCATCTTTCACACTCTCTCTCTCTACCACGCTTGGATTCTGCTATATATAAGGCAGAGCAGAATCTCCTAAAGTGCTGACCATACCATCATGGATGGCTTTCGGTGATAGCCCCATTCTTATGGGATATTATTTTCTGAAACTATGTCCGATTGCTTTATTAAAGAAATTATACTATCACAACTAATTATCGCACACGTTCTGAACATCACACTATTAATTAGTCTAAACTGAACTAAATAATGTGGGTAGATTTCATTTTTAGACTGGAATGAATCTGTGTTAGGCCGAATACTTTTCAGTCCACCTGGTATTATTATCGTAGAGAGACCGTGGGGTTCCTCATCCCCGACTCTGACGCCGTCTTTTTTTCTTTCTCATCTTAACGATCCACAAATAACAAATAAAAAGTTCTATTAAGGTTGTGAGTGAGTGAATAACCGGTAGTTAATCACAGACACACAATAGATTGGCATATCTAATTACTGTGTGTAATCGATACTCTACCAATTTTCCAAGTGCTTCACAACCGTACAATACACTGAACTATCAAAACAGTTGCAATTTAACTGCGGCCTCCGGCCACTTACTCATACAGTAACTATTCAATGGAGATAATTACAGTAATCATGAATACACGTTCGCTACTTTAGGGCAATTAAAAACGGTCAAGGGCGAGTCGGGTTCGCGTTCCGAGGCTATCGCACCAAGGAGCAGTACTAGCATGACAATAGATATTTTAGCAGTACTAACATGACAATAGATATTTTAGCATTACTAGCATGACAATATATATTTTCGAACGCCTGCGCTCTTTTCTATGAAATGAGTATTTATATAAGTTTGTATATACGACTAATGGTCCGGCCCGGCTTCGCACTAATATTTCACAAAATATGGCAAAAGTTCGTTGTCTTAACAAAAATAAAAAATGTAATCCCCTCTGTGGTGTAATGGTGCGGGTGTCGCCCATTATGACCGGTAGCCGCGTGGGGTCCTGGGTTCGATCCCCAGGTCGGGCAACTGTTATTAAATGATTTCGACATTGTTCTGAGCATGTATTACATTGTCCGGGATGGGAATGTACCCGAAGTGGCCATAGGCTTCCCACCTTTGACATCATGGTCCTCAGTACCTTGGCTAATCGTGGGTGTGATATTATATCTACTAAACTTACTTGTTGAGGATGTACAAGCACACCTCAGCCTACCTCTTCGGGGATAACAGGCGTGAAGGTACTTTTCTTTTAAATGTAAATTTATTGTAATGGTGATTCAATGTAATGTAAACACAGTAATTACAACAAATTAAATGTATAACAGAACAACGTCTGTCGGTACAGCCAGTTGTCTTAAATAATGTTGCAGCGAAATAAGGATTTACTTTAATATTTTTTTAAACGTTTCAGAAATTGTTTTGTAGCCTCTGTTCGGCACATATAATGTAGGATTCTAATGGTAAAAGAGTTTTTCAAATCGGTCCAGTAGTTTCGGAGCCCCCTTTAAAACAATAGTAATTTCTCCTTTAGAATATTTGTATATATATATATGTAATAATTGTTATTAGTGGCAACAGAAATACATAATCTGTGAAAATTGCAACTGTCTAGCTATCACGGTCCCGTAGATGCCTAGTGACAGACAGGATTTGCGTACGAAACCTTAAAAATCACTCGTTGTTCCGGCAGTGTTGAAAGTTCAAGCGATGTACTGTAAGGCTGGGTTGACCTTGGTGGACTTGACAAGCAATCAGCTCGTGATTCGGACTGATGGTTCGTAATGGTAGTTGTTATAACCACAACATCGAGAGCTTAAATTAGTACCCTCGGATGTATTAATTGAATATGTTTATGAGGACTCGCTGTGCCCCACGTTTTCACCCGCGTAACGTCTGTCCCAAAAATATATTTATTTCGGGATGTTCTGTTTTTGACGTTATTCCAGATTGAAATCGTATACATCTGCGGGAAATAATAAAAACATACATACATATTATTAATAATATGCGTTATCTAATAGGACATAGCTGCTATTTTAATAAAGCAATGCGGCTCGCACTGTTATCGAACATAATATATAATATAAATCGCACGAAACGCTACGGCAGTGATATCTATCACTTTACGCCAGCATCAAATGAGCGGGAAGTACCTCGGTCGTGCCGGCGCAATTCGTCTGCAATGCATTATGGCACTAACTCTTACTAAAGATTCTTTTGAATCTCTAAATAAAATACTCCATAAAATTTTGAGAAGTGGGTCATCCTATTAATATCAGACCGTGCATTAAGACCCCAGTTCGTCACTCTCGTTGTTGCACATCGGTACTATGTCGAATTAAGCTTTTCATAGCAAAATTACAATATCAAAATACAACACAAATCATAGGACCATAAAAATATTAAAATAAAAGAATAGACAGTTTATTGAGTCGAGTAAAAGTCCATTATATCCTCCGCAGTCGATAATGCCTTATGATCAAAGACATAGGGTGTATACTGCTAACAGCCTTAAAAACATTGTATTATTCATTTAGGCGGTAAATCCAGATTAAGTTAAGAGCTAAGATCTTAATAATATGAAACGTAATGGACGATAACTTGTATGGCTATCTCCGAGGGCTAAATATTCTTAATACGATGAAATGGACCAATATTGAAGGTATATTAGTGTACAGTTGTGTAGAAAAGCCTTTGAAAATGTCTGTAAAAATATTTTAAAATAATTTCCTTTAATTGCTGGTGTATAGAAAAATATAATTTCGGCTGACTGACGTAGCGTACGTACACAAGAATATTTTTTCTATTCCGGTCCGTAGTTCCTGAGATTAGGGCGTTCAAACAAAAAAACAAACAGTCTTCAGCTTTATATTATTTGTGTAGATGCAAAGGTTATTTTTTAATTAACCTAATAAGGACGCATATTAATTTTCCTTTCAGTCATATTTTATCCTAGTGAAGAATAGGTCAGAGAACGCTAGAATTGGGAAGATGGACTTGGGCTTGATAGACATTTTGTCCTAAAAAGGAAAATAAAGTCAACTTAACAGATACAAACGAAATAAAATATTGGATAAATGCATACAGTGTACAATACATTGTTTTTATTGACATCACAAAGTAAGTCACTTCTTGTAGTGCAATGTATACGTGCACACAAAAGGATTCCAAAAAGCGTTGTGTCCTCTCATAGTGAACAAGTTTAAAAACTTATGTGGTTAACTTATAACAAAGTAGAAGAACACACTTAATTAAATATACCACACTCGGGGACCTGTTACTCCCAGACTGTTTCCATATAATTAACACAATGTTTTATTATAATTCGTTACTTCTATATTGTGTTGCGTAAAATACTTAATTACAATATGCAAATTTAAGTGAAAAGACATTTAAATGTGTTATATTTTGTCATGATATCTGAAAGTAAAAATGAGGGCTTGTATTATATTATTATCATAGGTATGCCATATTTTACAGTTTATTTTCAATAGCGCATTATCCAGCCAGCAAACACATACACAAACGTAGGCTATCTCAGTGCGTCGCACTCCTTTACCCCACCACTAGGGACATAATAGTATAGCCACCACATCACGTCTATAAGATGTGAGCTAAAGGATGAAAGCACATCCGTGGTCATGCTGGCTCGATCCGGGTTGCAGAGCAGCATTTTAACATTACATCTCATTAATTATTATAATAATGCATAATAATGTGTTGAAAGTTGGTAATGATATTATATTATTCGCTAGAATACATCAGTAGTTTTGTATTTTAGAGTGTTTCATGGATACACATGTACGAGTACATATATATGAATACAATAAGGTTATTGCAGTATTTTATAACTTATTATGAATGTGATTAAGTGTATTATACTAAAACCTAATTTTATTCCTATTTTATAATGGACAATGGCGCTGTGCATAGTACTTCGTGAATAGTAAAGATTCAATTTAGATAAAGTGTTTGTTTGTATTCGACTGCTCGTCAAGATAGAGCGTTGGGTAGAATTTCGTTAATCGTAAAATAATGAAAAAACGAAACAATGAATGTCATATGAGAGCTTTGGCATCGATTGTACCGTACATAAATCGCGGCGTGTTTCAACGTATCGGGCCGAGGTATTACATTTATTTTTGTGATAACTCGCAGCACAAACTTCGCCACTAAACGAAACACATCTTTATTTAATGCCCTCCCGCATGTTGTATCTCGGGCACATTTATTGTAGACTTATCCATTATTCACCTTTGTACTCGACTGTACGTAGTCGCATGAAGTAATTAATATCTATGCGTCTACGCTCCCCTTAAGTTCATTTACAGGCCGTACTAAATCGGGCTGTTCGACACGGAAAGTATGACTGATTCGTAAACCAGCAAGTGATTTCCATGACGAACTTTTTTCTAGTCGACATCTCATACAATATTTCAGGGAGATGTATAATGCGGAGTAATAACCGTCAGCTTGGTGTGTGTGTGTGTGGCACCATGTTCAAGCAGAAATGCAGTCTGTTTCTTTCATGAATAAAATAATTAGTTTACAGCGAAATGCAGTCAAACATGATAATGATTAATTAGATAGGTCGCATAGAAAGGAAAAAAAAGTTTTAAAAAAATCGCTAACCAATCACCCGCCATATTTTATTTCATAATGTAACAACACCTGGGCGTGTCCGGGTTATTTTCAAAAAGCATCACTCCATAATCGCTCTGCCACTTTATATCTCTATTAGATATTTGTAATCAGAATCATGAGTATCTACCTGTTTTAATGACTTACTCTTTGTTAAGCCCAGAAGAATGTGAAGACAGGGGATGAAATGAACTGATCCCATGAACAGAGACATGAGCGCATGCAACGAATTCATTATATATTACCATGAATAACAATAAGACTAATCGTGCGATGCGAAGAGCAGGATTCACAATCAGATGGGGATAATGCCTAGTAGGGAAAGAGAGATAGAGGGCGAATGTGAACGTGCGAATTCATTACCTCAAAGCGACCCGTTGTTTTCGTTGACACGGGGAAACGACGCTTTTACACGCCTTCACCGGTCCTGGGTGGGCCTCGCGGTACATTATAGTGCCGAATACCCACGAAACCCACCGCGAGTGATATCTGTGACATCTTTGTTGAGGTGCCCCGGAACAACAAATTATCAGGGCACATTCGACGGCCAGCAGGGTTGCCCCACACCACAGGACAACCCCGCCAACTTTGGGACAGTGCAAATGGGTGAGGTACCATACTCGTCCCTTGCTCCGTGAACAAAAGCGCCTCCTCCTGTTCCTCTTTTGTGCCCTCTTCTTATTAGAGGGGTACTAAGAGTGCCTCCTGATATTGGTCTTTTGTCGCCTCTCCTTATAAGAGGGGTACAAAGAGCATCAGCAACGCCGCTCGGCTACAGCTAGTGCTCTTATGTAATACATTGGTACTCCATCCAGCTCAAATGATATGATAGTCAAAGATTACACTAAACTGAAAATCCGAATAGCAAATAAATAATCTATATCTAACACTTTAAATATGTTCAAAGGGGCTAGTGTCTTAAAAAATTGTAAAGACCCTTTCTTATTAATAAAAAAAATAATGTTCTTAAAACATCTTTACAATCGTATGCCTAATTGAGAACATTTTGCGAATTTTGCGATATTAATCGCTAATATTGCTAAGTTCGCAGAATTGAGAAACAGCGTAAATGTTAATGAGAGTGGGTAAAAAGGTACGCGTCGGCATTATCGTTGAAAGTTGCATATTATTGCAAAAGGTGTCGTGAAATTCATCCTGATAACGCGAGCACACTGCCCTATTAAAATATTTTAAAACAGTTGTGTTTTATGCATTTCAATTTAATGTTTGGTTACTTGTCATAGTTACTATTTCTTTACCACTGATTTTGTCGTCAGAATAAAATTGAGGCAGACGACTGTTTGCTCCCTACGCAATTCTAAGTGAAGAAAAGAACATGGCGTTGGGTATCAGCACCGAACTGAAAACAGAGTAATTACAATAAAACTACCTTTGCGGATTTTATCGGATTTAACCGTCCACCCGTGTCCATGGTTGCTGTAAAGCTTGTGAAACGTCGGGGTAGTTAAATAATAAAATAAGATGCGATAAAATCCGTTAAAACTCCGTTTCATTGTAATGAGTAACACTTGCGTAAACTTGAGACATCAGAGGTAGTTAGCGGGGCTAGCGGATGCGGTAATTCGGCGGTAAATGATGCTAGTTCGCTTTGTACTTGGAAGGTGTTTTTGTGCAGCCTCTAACCTTCATAGCTCATCATCAGTACTTTATTTTTTATGACCATGTCTGGACAACGTTCAGGGATATTTAATAAATTCTATAGATCTCTTTATGTTAGTGTTTCAAATATAAAGTTCATACGATTCATGTATACGTGCGTGCGTGCTAGCGTGCGTGCGTGCGTGCGTGCGTGCGTGCGTGCGTGCGTGCGTGCGTGTGTTTGCGTGTGTGTGTGTGTGCGTGTGTGTGTGTGTGTGTGTATGTGTATGTGACCGTAAAACCTTGATGGAAAGTAGGGATCTAAAATATGCCTATGTAACGATGAACCCTCTCTCTATATTATTAATACAGAAACAAACTGATAATTAAGATGTCCGTAAAGTAACGTTGTTGGGTACTCGCGTAACAAAGTTACAGCAATCTATAAAATTATGGCACATTTATTGGAAGATAGAACTTTTTATGACTCCATTTAATCTTCATTTAATGCGTTCACACCGTTTTGGACCCTAGCTGTTGGGCAATTGGGTTGAAATTGCGGATACGATGCAACTAATAAATTACAAACCGAGAGCTGTTGAGTGGAAAACGAAGGAAACTTTATTTATCTAGTCTTTATACTTTCATACTTAGTGCAGTGGAATGGGATATGAATTTTTGTATTTAACGACCGTCTGATTGCTGACTGGTTTCAGATTTGAATCGTAAAAGAGAATTGTATGATGAATTTCTGTGAAAATTTTACAAGAAATACTTTTTTATTAAAAAATATTTTTACATTTCTTTAGGTGATTTAATTTAAAGCCGCATACTGTTGATAACTCGCATCAAAATCGGTACTGCTCTAGTTCCCTTTAGTTTACGACTGGATTATTAGGAATAATTTTAGTTCCCCAGAAACTAATTAACTGCTAGCTAAAATATTATCTATACATATTATATGAAAGCCCCAAAGGCATGTGTATGTATATGTGATCGGTATTCTCAAATTCTACTCAACGGATTGTCATTCGGTTTTCACTTATGAATAGAGCCATTACTGAGGAACGTTTTCGTGGCTTTATTTACAGGCAAAGCCAGGGCAGTCCGCTAGTGCTAAGTTAAAACCTTTCTTACACTCATTCGAAATTCGTGTAGACCTGCAAGACGAGTTCTCATGGTCTTGTTTTTTAAATTAACGATTACATGTTTGACCGGAATCGAATCTATAATCACGATCAGTGTACCAGTGCTTTAGTTGGTGCTCAGTACTACTGATACCAAAAGAAATGTTATTACCTAATACCTATACCGGTGCTGCTGAGACCGATACACCATAATCCAGGCCAGGTTGGATTGTGTTTAAAGCATTTTATGCGAAAAAAAAGAGTTATAAAAAAGCTTGTGTTGCTTGGTTTTTTATTTGAGAACGTCATAGTATTTCTCTGTTTACTGACAGAGAAATGTTATGATTTCTCAAATATAATTGTTAATAAATTATAATAATAATATCTATGGACTTACTACACCAGTCCTGTGGTAAGTACCATAAGAACTTGTGTTACAGGTACCAGACACATAAATATATTTAATATGCTTATAAATTTAAGAAATTTTATATATTTAAGATTTTTATTATATAAATACATAAAATACATATACAAACATCCATGACCCAGGCGGGATTTAAACCCGCGACCACTGGTGTAACATGCGGACAAACCGCCACGTTACCAACTAAGCCGTCGGCCGTCCATAAAATGAAGCAAAGGTTCAATTCAATTCAATTCCATTTATTTATTTGTAAACTTGGGTACATTATAGATGGAACAAATAAGTACGGATAGTGACTCTGTTTGGCCGTGAAAGGCGTACAAATATAAACAATTACATTTAAATATACAATATTAACTTTCGTATTACATCATCATAAATTGAATGTTACAATAATTAAAACTTCAAGAATTACGAAAATGCAACAAAACACATCGTATTAATAATAGGTTTTTGAATAAATTAATAAATAAATCGGATCATTATTCGGATTCAATCTGGCGCTACCGCCACGAAAACACACACTAACAGAATAACAATTCTTAGACAAAAACAGACAGGTTTCTTTTAAATTTATTAAGTTTTTCCATCAATTATAGTAGATAATTTATTATATATTTTGGGACACATACCTAAAATACTTTTACGGTATAGATAGGTTCTATGAGTTTGCATACAAACATTATAATGATGTCGGCTACTCCTATGTATTTTAAATAGCTTGGGATTTCTCTTTACAAACATACAAATTTCAAAAATATAAAGTGATGGTAGTGTCATTATTCTGAAGTTATGAAAATACGGCTTGCAACTGTCAATCACTTTAATTTGACAAATAGCTCTAATGGATTTTTTCTGGGCTCTAAATACTAGTTCTCTGTCTAGTGAGTTTCCCAAAAATATCAAGCAGTAGCGCAAAGTCGAAGATACGTAGGCGTGACATGCAGATATAACTGTTTCCAGGCTAGTTAACTTCCTTAAATTACGATATAATAAAGGTATATTAAAAATATCTCAACATCTCTATGTACGAAACGGTTTGGCAGTTTGTGAGTAGACAGTTTGTTGAAGGCAACTTGTCTGCATGGCATTAAAAGCCTCCCCCTGTACTATAAAAATAGACTTAGCGCGATTTATGTGCAGGTTTACCCTATCGCCTCAAAAGGAGAGTACACATGTATGTGTGCAGAGTTCTATGTTCCCCACTACAGACCAAGCTGGTTGAAGTATTTTAAACTCTTAAGTGTCAGATTCGTATTAATGACGAGTGTGAGAGGTTACAATAAAATATATTTTATCCAGTCTGGTTTCTGTTTTTTTTTCCATTAAATTTTGGTTGTTTGCCTTGATAAGTCATTAGATATCTATTCTAAAATCTTGAAGTAAAATTAGATAGTCCAGCAGTAACCGCATATAGATTATAAAAATTAATGATGATGTCAAAATAATTAATAACACACAACGAATATATTTCTTCAATGTACCATTATGTAAGTTCCAATGTCGTACCGGTTGTAACTTGTTTTCATTCGTTTCATATAACACGACTTGTTATTGATGCACATTATGCACACGAGTTTATTTTTCACCAACGGATGTGTGGGACGTCTCTCATTTACATAATCGTATATTTTAAACCGCACACAAGATCCCTGCTCATATTTAATATCCTAATAATTAATGTACGATATTCACAGAGTTGCTGCGTGGAGATTATGATAATGTGTACCCTCTGAATTATGTCTCTTATTATTTTTATAACGTCAAATACGTTTGACTTGCTCGTTTATAACGCTAGTTACAGATGTTAGGTTATGTCCACATGGTTTATTTCTCTGCAAACACCCCCGGGCATATATGGCATGGGAAATATTCTCATTGGTAGTTTACGTCTTCATAACTAAATAAACTGTTAATACGGCGCGCCGGTCGCTGGTTTGCATAATATATTTTAGGGTGAGCCTGGATCCTTTTGTCAACTATGGACGTCTATGTACACAACTGGTATGCAGGTGTCTTGCTCTTCTTTCCTCCTCCCCTCCAAGGGGCCATCGGACACTCACAATCCGCACGAAACTCACGTAATGTCACTTTGAAATGGTATCATGTGATCGAGCGAGCTGTACTCCCGTCGTGCCGGCCCGCATCATATTACTATAGCTACCTTCTTGCTGTAAGTATGTAAATGATATTATTATTTATCTTAGACTTCAGATATTATTATTATTACATTTTAATTTGTATATTTCCATTTTGATAATAATTTCAATATCTTGGAACAACCCTTTTTAATAAGCGCCAAGACGGCCTTACCCGCGCTGCTAATATCCATCTTGATCCGATTAGCTTATCTACTTGAAATCCTCAGTTAAGTCCAGGCTTCGCTGAATTTTATCAAGGACTGTTTACTGTTTTAAGCCCTTTAATTGGGAGGACTTAACAGGTTTATCGTGTCTCACTGCTTTGTTTGGTTGAATGACGAGTTTTTAATTCACGATAAAATATTTTAATATTTTGTTACGACACGGATCTCTTCCTCAATATTTTGCATTACAAGTTATAAGCAGTACACATTTATCACATTTTGTATGCTTGTTCTTTTAAATTTATAGCCAAGCTTAGTGATTTAGCTACGCTTTTATAGCGGTGATTGACTTATATAGGGTTTACAAAATAGAAATGAGTATTGACTTTCGTCATGTCGAGTTGAGTTATGTTATCTCAGGAACCTGCTGTAAGCCTGAATGGAGAAAATATTTTAATGTTAAACAGTTACGCGGATGAAATCGCGGGGTAATGCTAGTCAAAAGTGTGGTATCGTTTGAGAAAAAAATAGTGATTAAATTTGGTAGGTGGGTTCTTTTGAGGGATTTCCTAGCTTTGAAAATTTATTTCCAATCGCATGTCTGCATATCTGAAACGAATTTTATGACACGTGTGTTTTTGGGGGTAGAGCTGGTATAACAATACCCAGAGGAATGCTTCTATAAAATGGTAGCAGCATACACACTGCCAGATGTGGGCCTGAAAAGATATTACATCTATCAGGTACTACTTTGTACGAACGTGTCATAATGTCTGCCATATGTTAACAGGATATAACGCAGACATTTCTCTGAACATGTCCATTCAAGACTTCTTGTCTTCCTATATTATAAAAGGTCAAGGCCGATTAAGTACCACTCACTATATCCCCTAATACAACGGAGTTGGGCCGGCACGACCGGGGAGGTACCTCTAGCTCATATAATACCGCCGTAAAGTGGCACCTTCATTGTCGCGCTTGGTGAGTATCCGGTGGCCCATTGGGGGAAGGCAGGAGGGCAACGCATAGGCATAGTAATTGTGTGGCTGTTTCTCGTTTGTCCCCCTTTTCTGTTAAAAAAGCCTCTCGGACATATAACACCGTTAAAGTCTATCCTGTCACGTGTTGTGCGGTTTGAGGATGCGTATGCCATAGATCGATTAGTATCGTTTGTGCGTCTGTAGGCTTACGATAAGGTGATCGTCCTAGGTAATGAAAAAAATATTAAAGTGGCACGGAGAACAATCCTCTCGCCATATTCTTAATCCAAGGTAACCAATAAAAAAAGTAGTTATTTCAGAACACCCATGCTTTTTGTTGACCAATTCGGTATTTCCATCCTCGGTGTTATTAACAAACCTGTACTTGGGCGTAAAAAAACTTTACGCTTAAAAATTGTTAAACGCCTTTAACAGGATGTGGATGAACTTTATTCGGTGTAAAAAAGTATTTTATGTTCGTACATGAGTTCCCACTTCATCTCGCTGACATCGACTATTTCCAGACTTGCGCCGTTTTGTCAGGAAATGTTTCATTCCAAAGTGTACTTTATCGGCATGATAATCTGTTTACATCCAAATTTCGCTACAACATATACGAATGTTATAAAGCTGAAGAGTTTATATGGGTGAACGCGCCAATCTCGGGAACTGCTGGACCGAAAAGTAAAATTATTTCGGTGTTAGATGACCCACTTACCGAGGAAGATTATAAGCCTTATATAAAACAGAAATGGAATCTGCGGGATAAGCGGATAAATCCACAGAAAGCTTTCCTATACTATACAGAAAAAATAAACGAGGAAACGGAGCCTATTGATGACTACCGACTTCCATATACATCCACATAATTACGGTGCCGATGCGTTGGCCATCGGCTTCTCACAAACCGCACGAAATGCGACACCTAACATGCCCCTTTACAAGGACGTCATGTGAGAGGTACCTCCATGATCAGGCCTATCCGATCCGGCTGCACTCCGGCGTGCCACTAAAATACTCGTAATAGAATATAGCATCTTTGAGGGCCGACAGTTTTTTGACCAACATATTACAGGCGGCTAAGTTACGCTGCGTAGTTCGATCTGCCGCATCGAATAATGTATTATAGATTGTTCTTAGTCTTCATATTATATTACATAAAGATTTATATTCTGTAGCAACGAAAAAGCCTTGTGGTAATTATTGAGGTCATGTACAATTAGTATATAAATAGAATAAAACATGTGTCGCATGGAGCTGATAAATTCTCTTACAATTACAGCCTTATCATTCAGTCATTTTATATTTTATATGAGTAGTATATGAGAACTAACACCAGCTCTCTTTCATTATTCTTTTGAAACACTTCAATAAAATTATTCATTATAACTATCTAAAAATGCATCTGATATATACTTCAGGTCCCTTCAGATAGATGCGGTGAAGATTATTTTATTTTTCATCGAAAAATATGGGAATAATTAAAAATAATGAATTCCTTTTACAAGAAAAACCCTCAGGGAATAATGCTGTCGACGTCTGCTATTGATTGTATTCGTACAGACGCGCAAAAAATATTGAGGCTCCAAGTTTGTCATTGCCGTCGCATTCACGCTCAAAATATTTTTGATACCAAACTGGTATTCTTGGTTCAGCAACCCTAAATATATTCCCAATATCAATGTTACCTAAACCTTTTTACAACCACAAATTTTCGTGCAACGTTGAAGAATAAAATTGAATAAATTTCAAGTTCTTTTTCCCCGATTAAGGAGATTAATTTAACATGGCGACTCTTTTTTGATATCGGTTTATCGTTTGTTTGTTCTCCTTTCATGTGAATTGTATTACCGAGGTACTGAATAAAAAAGATGGGGCACGGCGCATTAAATAGATAATATATTGGTATCTTCACATTTGGCTGCACACAGCCTTTTATTACCTCGCTTTATATGTCATTTCGTTTGTGATAAAATAATTAGCCAATTAAGAACTGGAATTATGTGAACCTGCTGATAATTTATAGTTGCGAGAATTGTGGTAACATTATTTATACAGATCACTTATTGTTGAGGAGTATAATGTGTAGGCATTATTACGTGACTACAACGATGTAGATACTTATTAATACATATCTTTGTTTTGTTCCATGTCTTTCTATTTCATCGTTTACTATTTGGATTTATGTGTTTGATTATTTATTCCTGAATGTGTTATTACTTATGACTGGTTCTTATTAGTATATATAAAAGTTCTCAAGTTCCTTATTTAGACGTTTTTATTTGTTATTTTATCACTTAAACCTGTTAAAGTATTTTTGTTTCGATAATTAAAAAATTCTTCTTCTTTTTATTTATAAAATAAAGTCCCCAAAAGCCTTATGTCCTTTATGTGATAGATTTTCTCATAATCTATTGAACTGATCTTCATGCCGTTTATTATATATTAGCGATTCCCGAGGAAGGTTTTAGCGTATATTTAACTAATCTTATACATTTGAATGACTAAGAAATTGAATCTCGTCCTGTAGGAGAATGTTAGTTTTTGGGTACTACTTTTTGGCTTAATAATGTTGTAGGTATAATATCAAATGAATGTCTGGATGTTGACGATGTTTTACTCCTTGCCACGGAGGGTACATTAAGCCGTCGCGTCGGTCTTACTTTATTTCTGTCCACTCGAATTTCGGACTAATGTCCCATTGGAATAGTATATTTATAGGGAATGACGGAGTACAGAGTGCACTGGTGTTTGCATACACTTGCAGAACAAAATCTTCTGCGCAATTCGCAAGTCTCTTAAAGGTGGCCGCTGTAGCTGAAATTCGGCTAGGAAGATATTATTGTCAATAATATGTTTGCTTTACTAATTTTGTTTAAGTTTCAATACTCATTGTCATTTCATTGTGCCACGTGTTAAATAATTATTTGTTATTAATTTCTCCGCGTACTCATTGCAATATTCACATCATACAAAAGCGTGTAAAACGTGAATAATATGTATTTTACATTCTTATTTCCCCTGTAAATTTCCTATTTATATGGAAATTGTTTTAACAAATGAAGGAATATTGTAATAATCGTATCATGAAAAACAATGGACGATAGAGATTAAAAACGTCGGCGTTTTACGAGGACGAATTATAATTTTAAATATCTTTCAACCTTGAGCACATCTCGGTCGTGGCGCTGATATCGGATGCATGCATCTAACGTTTCCACTGCGCCTAGTATTTATACTGCTTCACTCAAAAGTAGCTTCAGATAAGTTGGTTTATACGGCGGCAGATAGAGCAGCTGCGAGGATCTGTTCGCCTTTATTCGTGCCGGTTTTCTTTTTTGCAAAGTAGCCTGAGTCTTGTTAGGGCTCTTATTTTCAGATAACTGCTTATTAACAATGTTACGCGGCTCGCGCTTTTTATATGTGTAAAAGCGGAAGATCACGCACTCAGTCACTCACTCACTCACACAACACGAGATAATATAAACTACAAGTGCTTCAAAATATGCATGCGTCTGCATGCAAACTCACTCTTTTTAGTACGTTGGTGCTAACTATGACGGGACATTGCAAAGTTCGACCTCTAGGGGTGTGTTTTCTGGACTGATACTTTGTATGAGACTGCGTTACTGCAAACAGTACTATCAGTGATTTCTTCCCATAATACTTGAGAATGGCTAGTCATTTATAAAAATCAATCGAAATGTTTTATTGTGGAGCAAAAGTTCGAAAACAATAGATGAATTTAATCGCTGCCATAAGTGTCCACAATATCAGGTTTATACAGTTATAGGTACTACGCTTCTTCACCCCACCGTCTCCTCCACGCCGCATCCAAGGGCGACAGCATAGCTAGCATCACTTCACACGAACATCAATTGAATTTCTAATATGTGACCACATAAAATTATACGACTATATACTATAAAACCTTTAAGTTGTAAGAGCTAGTGCCAATTCCGCTGCATATAAGCACCTATGCAACGGAATTGGGCCGGCACGACCGGGGAAGTACCTCTCGCTCACTTGATACCGTCGTAAAGTTACACCTAAGGTGTCACGTATTGTGCCGTTTGTGAGTAGCCGGTGGCCCATTGGGACTTGGACTTTTTCACTTTTGTTATAGTGAAAACAGGCGAACCATTGGATTACCCACCCCCATAGACATCTGTATAACCGTCGAACAACATCAACAAGGACGTGTCTCCTCCCCTCTATTGCACCAGCTCTCAGCTCACAAACCGCACCAAACGTGACAGCATAGGTGGTACCTTCAGCTGGGTCCGTAGCTCTTTTTTTTTGAAATGCGTTAACTTTATAAAAGACATACAAAAGTCTTGAATTCAAACTTACGACCCGCAAATCTCGGCCTACGCTGGGGACGCGAGAGGGGGGCGGGGCCCCTCCCCCGCCCCCTGTCGCAATAAGGTATAGCTGACGAACGCTGCAGCCATAAATCTTGTAATAAAATCAGTAATAAAGCATAATTTTTATGTTACAAATACCATTATTCGGTACATCGTCACGCTTAACAGTATCCGAAATGAATAATTGAATATTAAATTGTTGTTAAACGTAATGGTCTATTTACGGCGATATTACGTTTATTTTTATAGCGCCAATGTGATTTACAATGTTCGTTCTATCGTTAAAAAAGTGTATTTCTTTTATGAATATTCCTCGTAAATCTGTACATGCTTTTTAGGATATTTACTCAATTTAAAAGGAGAACATTAAATTGTGTGCGCAGTTAACGTAAACGGATATACCAAGCGCTTTACACCTGAGGTAGTGGATTCGAATTTTGCCTAGGACATGGATATATACTCGTCGTATTTATTTCTATAATAATAATAAAAAATCTATGAAATTTCCTAAATTTGTAAAAAATATATTTAAAATCTATGAAATTTCCTAAATTTGTAAAAAATATATTTCTTTTGTTATAGGTACTTCGTACGTAAGACAAGTCCTCGCGGTACTTAACACAGGACTAGGCTAACGGGATGTGACAAGTCCACATCATCATTATTATTATTTCAATTGTTAGCTTTTATTAGGTGTGATCATTATCAAATTTATCTGGATCATCTTTATCTTGTTTCTATACATATATATGTATGTAGGAAACTAGTTTCGGATAAAGTAAAATATAGATAGAAATGAAGAATGTACTGATGTTAAAACGTTATATCGGCCACTTATCTTTTTTAATGGCTATAGTTTTTGTTAGCAACAGGAAAAGTTGTAAAACGAATTTTCATTCGCGTTAACACTAAAACCAGTGTTACGCGCTGCATCCCGCAATTATTGCTTATTCTTTATTTTATTGCTCTTGGGAATAAGCTCGACTCTTTTCTGACTGTTTCGTGGGCGGTCGCTGTTATAGTTAAAAAATGTACTATTGCTTTCCGGTGTCATGAAGTTGACGGTGGAGAATCCGCGCCTCGGAGATCACTTTGAACTGTCGATCCTGCGCCTGATCATTCTCCGGTTGCGCCGTTCCTTAGGAATATGGGAATAGAGAATAATGTTGTGTATCTGCGCGAGGACTATTATGACAACTATGTTTAATGATGTGGCCGCCGGAGCCGACATCTATCCGGACTCACAAATCACAAGTATTGGTATAGATATATAAATAGGTGTGTGTGATATAACTCATAACAATAGTCGTGAGTTGATCTGCTGCAATTATGGCATTCAATCATCGAGTGTCAATTCATCGTGAGTCAATCTCTCGACAGCCGTATACTGTCTTCCGCTCGTTACGTCTCACAACTACGAGTGAGAGTGGCTTAGTTTATGCAAGTAACATCGTAGAAAGAATGCCGGTCCAATTAGATGAACAGCGCGACGGAAGAGACGGACTATGTCGATGGATATTTTGATTAGCACGCGGGTAGATAAAAATAAACGTATTATTGAAAAGGAAACCTTTAATGCTTCATCTTATCAATACATGTTTTATTACAATCGAAGCATTATTAGATT
Source organism: Eumaeus atala (assembly GCA_017140195.1). Taxonomy (NCBI): domain Eukaryota; kingdom Metazoa; phylum Arthropoda; class Insecta; order Lepidoptera; family Lycaenidae; genus Eumaeus; species Eumaeus atala. The sequence goes on along the minus strand of JAFELO010000040.1, from coordinate 712,368 downwards.
TCATATTTAAAAACAAACGCCATTTAATCTTTTTTTTTTCACGTTTATTTTTCAGGCTGTTATGACTAAACTATGTAGAAGCGCAGTTTCAATAGAACTATGAGACTTGCGAGTTACCTCTTGCACATACCACGCCACTGTCGTGTTTGGTTTGCGAGGGTCCAGTCCTATGGGGCGGGAGAAGAGGTCCACGCCTCTGTGCAACCTCGGCCTTGCACTTCTTTACCGGCGGTGTTAGTGGACTGCTTTTCTCATAAAAAAAACCCACATGTTTGTGCATAAAACAGCCCCACCGTTTGTTTGGCGGCAAGTGGATCCGTTTCGCATCGAAGCGATTGCATCGCCGAATTCTCGTCATCAAGTACAAGGACACCCAAACCTGCTCGGGTTCAATCAAAACGTAGGTTCGTTAAACTCGTGTGTGTTAACTTACAGAAATAAATTGCCTTTAATTACCTACGCGCACTACATATACAATATTAATGGAAGTGTTTCTCACGACTTTGAATGTATTTTAGATTTGGTATTTGGGTGTTTTGAGTCTTTTCCGTCACGTTTCTCGAGAAAGAAAAGTTTTTTAATATATTATAGGGGCAAACGGCCAGTCTGTAGTATTCTGATGACTACCGATGCAGATGCGCTGTCCTTCCTTCCTCCTACTCTCCAATGAACTACCGGCTACACAAAAACCACACGAAACGCGACAGTAAAGCTGACACCTTACGGTCGTGTCTTATGAGCGAGAAGTACCCTTCCGTTTGTGCCGGCCCAATTCGTCTGCAATGCAGCGTGGCACTACCTCTTGCTGAACTTGCTAAGATCGAGTCTTCTTAAACGTCGAGTGCCTATTGACGTTCGTATAAACGAAAATGTAAACTTTAGCAGGATATTCGTTACTATGATTCATGATATATTTTGTTTATTTAATTTCAAGGAATACCAACTAGCTGTTTCGGTAAAAATAAATCAAGTAATTAACAAACTTTACTTTTAAAATAGTCAAAAAATATTTAGAGTCACATGGAATTTTACGCGATCACTCCAATCCCAGGTGGGATCTGGTGATTGTGTGCCACTCGACGGATTCCCAGTGACGCTTTGAAGTGCTCATAGGATAAATGATAGGTCAAAGAATATCGAACGCATCGGAAACAATAAAACGGCAGTATGTGCCGTGCCTGTTTTGATCTTTGTGTTTGTTGTAATAGATATGTGTCGGTAACAGTGTCGCGAGTTCAATGTGTTTTTCCCATCCAGTAAAATTCCCAACGCGCTAAAGAAGTTATTACTTCAAAATATCAGATTAGCAGACGTACCTTAAAAAAAAGTTAAAAAAAACATACGTTCACGCCTATAATCCCCGAAGAGGTAGGCAGAGATGTGCTAGTACATCCAGAACTCGTAAGACCAGTAGATGTACTACTGTACTGTACCCACGATTAGCCAAGGGACTGAAGCCAATTAGCAGACGTTCTTCACATAAACTTCGTTTGTGACACCTTTCAGACACCTCCGTTCGCAGAAATTCTTAAAAAGGCGTACAAAATACTCGCAAGTTCATACATAATATGATAAAAAACATTACAGTTGCAATAGCTCCTGTTCTATACACATTTGTAATGAACAGGTGGCGCTGTGCAGCCGATCGCTAATCCGAAGCGAAGAAAAAATACCAACTACAAATAAAGGTATAATTTATTTTGCGATAATATTATTTTCTTCTACGGCATCCTCTCCATAACGATTTAGCCTTTAACTCCTCTACTTAGAGCCCATTGTCCAATGAAAATATGTCGTTATCAATATTTACGAAGACCGATTTAGGTGATGTGTAATCAATTATAATGCAGGTGTTCCATGGGAACGCAACCCGCTACCAAACCGCTACCAATGTATCAACGTCGCGGTGAATTCTTTGAGCATATCTCAAACGTACGGGGTACGCGGGAATACACATTATTGTAAGTTATTCCATCAGTTCTATTCATATAGTGTAAGGGAATACAATAATTACATCTATTGAATGGATATTTCGAATAATTCGCCTATTCTCAGGCTATGCGCATCCTCGCGTTTTCGCTTGAATCTCTGCGTAAATACTACAAATTATTGAGCTTCGCAATTTTTATGTATATGACAACTATGATTAGAGATATAGTTTATAATGTTATTGATGATTGGTGTTAGCTTGTTAAGGACCGGCATTCCAAATATTATTAAATTGTCAATTAGCTATTTCGCTAAATTTTAACTGCCACATAAATAGTTCCGAAGAAGAGTTTATTACTCGTGTATTAGAAAGGTTGATGATATTCCTTATGTGTAGAGGGCAAACAGAAATTGGAGTCTTTTGACGTATACCAACATCTATTGTCACCCGCATAGTTGTTATATAGACGCTTGGCGCTCCGCACTTCCTTCAAAGGGGTCATATATAACCTTTGTTCTTCTGATCCGAAGAGAATCCGAATTGCCCATGCACTTAGGTATGGGGTGAAAGAGAACGACGTTAGATTTAAGAATAGGGGTGGATTTCAGGTAGATACTAAGTCCGTCTGAAACTGCTCCTTTTTACTCTTAAGCTTTGAAAAAGGAGTATAAAGTTGAGTAGTAGATATTGTTTGACATTGGAAAACTTCCAACACCTCTTATGTCATCATGATGAAATTTGGTTCGGGTTCCAAAAGAGTTTTAGGCACTACCCTAGGGCTTCCTGCGATGGCGTCCCCCGCTATACTCCGACCCTGCTTTTCGTAGCGTGTCGGTATATAATAGCCTATAACCTTGTGTGATAAATGGACAATGTTACAGATATAGTAGTTCTTTAAAATAGCGCGTTCAAACAAACAAACTCTTCACTGTTATACCATTAGTATCTACTGTTTCCCATAATCGAGAATAGGTCTCGACCGAGACTTACTAAGGGCCGGTCCCTTAGTAAGTCCATTAACATTTTATGCGGCGATCACAATTATATCGCGCCATCGCACCGGGGAAGTAAGAAGGTAACCCATCATTTTACACTCCACACGGGCGCTGCTTCACATTTAGCTCATAAATTGCGGGTAATAACTCTATATAATCAATATATAAACGTATAAGTGCCGGGTTTAATGTAAATTATGTTTAAACTCGTTTATTAAAGATAGCCACCGCTTTATCGGCCACGGATAATTGTGTAATTGGGTGTAGTGGGGTAGTAGGCTATTTAAAAAAAAACTACACGTTAGAGTGAAGTCTCCCCGCCATCTGTGCGGTGGCTGTGTCCACTGTCCATCTATTTGTAATATACAGAGATACAAAACCCTATCAGTGATTCGGTAACCGAAGTGTGTATATCTATATACACGAAGCTCTAGGACGTTGTTCTCGATGAACGCGGATTAACACCATCACATAAAAATACATCTTATGTGTAAAATAATAAAGCTTAAATTAAACTACAGTATGGACAATATAAGTCGTGAGAATTGGGAACACGGGACGATTTCCCGTGGTAATTTTACGCTTAATTTTTAAACGGCCGCGTTTTTGATAAAACAATAAGCAATCAGTCTGAGTGGAATTCGGATGGGAGCCCCTTTGAAGTGCTGCGTTCTTGGTGTTAATTGTTAAATTGCGGAACCCTCGACTGCTTCCATTCCCTAATTGCTGCTTTTGAGATGTATATAGATGTAGATACATACATTGATGGCCTTTTAAAACGACAAATTAGTAAATTACTACTACACTTTTTGTCTACAACGTTAAGGTCAAGGACTAAGTTTTTCTGTTTGACTTGGTAGCTAACACTTATAACATAAAAACTTAACATCAGCCTCATTTCAAACTCATTATTACTCTTTTACATAGATATTGAAATAGGGTTGTAGAACGCCTATTTAATAAACAGTGAATATAAAAACCGCCTGCGTCTGGGCTCGCAGCCTACGAGCCGGGCCCAGTTCAGCAGCTCGCCAGATAATGGTCGTTGCGTAACAATATTCACGTACCGCCGATTTAGTTAACGCGTTCCTTTGTTGTAGCGCGCCACAACAGGGCTGTCCCTGCGGCGTTTCTTTTTTATTAAAATACAGCTTTTAAATTTGATGTTGTGATTTGTATATTCATTTTAATACTTTCCGTTGTGAGAGTAGTACACAAAAATAACTCGCAACCTCGTCAAATTCCCTATATCAGGTAGTTGATCCCCTATATTCTCATTTAGAAACGGAATAAGGTTAGGATGTAGAAGAAGAAGTGATAGTAGTACATTTTAGAACACAAAATAAAAATACAAAAATTAATTAAGTGGTATATAATCTTTAATAAAATTACAAAATAATTATTGCAGTGCTAACAGCTAACATTATTACAGCCTAAACGCTACTTGTTGTACATTTAGCTTAGAATTTTTTTCTCTTTTATTTTTTGGAGTGTGATATTTCCGAGAGTTAAAAACCGACCTGGATATGTTTATAAAATTATCATAAAATATTTTGATGAAGGTTGTGTTTTTGGCAACCCTCAATTTTTATATCTATTAGTACACTATCTCGATGAACAATGGGTCATAAAAAATTATAGAGAACTTAGATATATGATTAATTACGACCGTAACTTGCTATCTGCGGCTTTGTTTTATTCAATTTTATTGTTTTTTACCTGCTCCACCATCATCATCATCAACCGGTCTTTTCATATCGGTCGTCTTTCTGTCGCATGCGTATCTTACTTTTGAGACATTTCTCTACTGACATGACAAGAATTTATGTCCTAACCATTACCCTGAGTCGTACAACCTTTGGTTTTCTCTGCCGTTTTTCTTTGCCTGAGAAACCTAATTATTTCTTTCAACTTCCTACTTGACGGATGCTTGATATGGTTCTGCTGTATGTTCAGAGACTACATATGATGATAGTGATATTGCTGAATTGCACCCGCATGAGGTCGGCTTGACCCCTCGCTCACATATTTGTCTTAGTTGTAAAACAAGAGTATTACGACTTAACACATTATGTGACCGAGGGAATGAAGACCGGATCGAAGGTTGCCTTTATGTGTCTTGTAGTTAAAAGGTCCTGATAAATCATTTACATATACTAGAAATGGAAATTTAAATAACTTCAGATCTTAATCTGACATCAGAAATGTTAATATATAAACCCTGCAGTCTGTGGGATTGACACATTCCAACAGGGGAAGTATATAAAGAATTCCTCGGTCGCAATTTCTCGCAAATAAATTATCATAAAATAACGTCGCGCGAATGCTTTTCAATTCAAATTGGATGCTGTATTATGAATGAACTTGTTCGGTGGTGCATCAATGCGATTGACTTGTCGGCACTCGTGTGCACTCGTATCATAAGTCTTCTGTGGTAGAATTTTAACAAGATGTGCATCAAAATGGAAAGACTGCATTTTCGTTCATTTAATAAATAAATGATAATGTAAAATTTTAGTCATGTGGTATACACCAGTACTGTACTTAGATCATGGAAAGGACAATTCTGTCGCAACTACTAA
>JAFELO010000040.1:611317-686100 GCA_017140195.1 Eumaeus atala | reverse complement strand
GGTGGTACTACGGTGTGTGGGTTAGAATCCACTGCGAGGAACAAACAACTAGTACACATGCATTGGACATTTACAGGCTGCTTCCATGTGGATCAGCTATCCATATGTGGTATTGAGATCAGTGGTGGTACTACGGTGTGTGGATTAGAATCCACTGCGAGGAACAAACAACTAGGACATTTGCATTCACAGCTTGCAGCGCAGAACACACATTACCTCCCTTATTTGTGGCACGGAATTTCAAGTAGACGTCATGTGTTGTATCTGAGTCTCGCAGATTTATTAACTTTACACGAATACTCCCGATTGTCCAACTTCTTGGCGAGTTTGGTAGTAATTACGAGAATGAGGTTTTTAGTTTTCGATTTCTATCTATTATATTTTCATATTGACGTGATTTATTTTTGATAAGTTACGCCAAAGATGGTTCTTACGTGCGTGTACAGACACATTTTTTTCGGATTGATAATAATTTAATCATAAACATTATTGTCAGCCCATATCGGTCCACTGCTGGACATAGGCCTCTTTCAATGAACGACAAGACGACCGATCTCCGGCTACTGCACGGAGATCGCCCTCCCTGATATCTCTTTCTATAATGTACTTCAGTTTATATACCATTATTTAAGATTCTGTACACGAGGATTCTGTCTTCGTCACAAATGCTCCGTCTTCTGCTCGCTACTCTTCAGTGGAACAAGTCTGTGGGTGTTTGTAACTCTTTTTGTATGATTATATGTCTGATGTTGAGAAGATTATAGGAGGAGTCAGTGAAGCTCACAATGTTTTTTTTACCCGACGGCATCGGAAGAGGTTAAATGATTCAAAACGCAAGTATGTTCCCCGCTGCAGCCCGGACGGTATTGTGTACCTCGCGCTTACGTGATAGTGCCGTACGGTATCAGCTACTTTGTCGCGTTTCGTGCGGTTTGTGTGTAGCCGGTGGCGCACTGTAGGGGAGGAGGTAGGAAGCGTACGCGTTATGTGACAAGTGTGCGGATATCTACGTACAATAAGGCTCAGATTTATATTTTGCCTTCCAATGTGAACTATAAGAAAAATCTTTACGACACCTGTCAATGTGTGCATCCTATAGTTAACCGTACGTCCAATAGCTCCTGCATTTATTCTTTAAAGAACGGAACGTATAGTCAATTCACTGGAATATTCCATCCATTCAAATGAGACGCTGTACGAAGCTTGACAAGATCCAAATAATATATTTAGATCTTTCGGTTCATAAATCACAACTTCGACCGCTCCGCGCGGTGACCCCTTTCTTTGTCAAAATCTTGGACAGGAATCAAGTCGGCGTGCTACGAAATACTGGTACTTGTCGCCAAGACAACGTTTTATATAGGTTTTTAATAACGTGTCGCGTGGCGGTTCCAGCATACTTGAGAAGCTAACTAATATTAATAAGAAAGTTTGGGTGCATATTTTTATTACATCATGCAAAGCTACCAAACTGATTCAGATGAAATCTGACACAGAAATATAGTGGAATCTGTTATAATATAATTACTTTTGATTCCGAAAAAAATAGTGGTTGAAATGTATTTTATTAGAGAGAGAAAACACGAGCTTTGTCCACTTATTTATTGATTGCATCAAAAGTAAGTGTCATTTTGGTCCATGTTTGGATAGTAACACAATACATTTCCAAATTTGTATTGAATACTCAAAGGCCCAGTCTCCTTGTAAATTTATTTTAAAGAAAATAATATATAATAAAAACAAGACAAAAAAAGCCTATCCAGTTATCTTATTATTCCGTGTACTAAAAAAAATTCTCAAAAAATCCTTCTGCTCGCTTGCCTCTCATGAAGAAAACGTATATTGATGATGATACTGCCCATAACCAGTGACTTTAGAATTTAGGTGATATGTATTTGACCGTGTCATAGAATATCCGATTTCATTTTTTTTATCTCAACAAATGAGCCCTATATAAATATGTAGTCAGTTCAATACAGACGCACGGAGACGTCTGGCGCGCACAATGCGGAACCACAATGCGCAGCACAACAATAGGCTTATTATTGTTAACAAGTGTTCACAGAAGAAGATAAGGAACGTCTTGAGAGTGCGGCGCTGGAAATATTGCTTATTCTTCTGGCGTAATCACAATATACAGAGGTCGCTTTAGTACGAATGCTACTGCCCACTGTCTTCTCAATGACCGTCATAACTGAAAAAGAGAAAAATCTATAGATGCACGTATGGACGACCCCACTGCTACTGTAGAATGGGTAGTAATGTTTTTCAAAGAATTTAGTAAATGAAGACTTTGGAAATATACATTGTTGAATTTTTTTATACAATAGGGGACAAACGAGAAATCGGATTTTTTACTACTACCGTCGCCCATGAACATTCACATAGTTACTATGGTGATACGTTGCACTCCTTTTCTCCCCCCCCCCAAATGGGCCACCGGCTACTCACAGACCGCACGAAACGCGACAGCGAAGATGTCACTTTACGGTGGGATTTCGTGAGCGTGAGGTCCTCCCCGGGCATGCCAATTCCCTTGCATAGGAGGATGTAGTGTCAAGCATCATACACGGCACTACCTTCTCCTATGCAGCATGGCATTACCTCTTCCTAAGAATATTCTGTATTTCTGTATAGCCTAACCTGTTAAATTAAGGAAATAGAAAGGGTTATTTAACGTTATGATCAGGATTCATCGATCTACTGCTGATCTCTTTCAATTAACGATAAGACGGACGATTCTCGCATCGCAACGTATAAAGCTTTAACATTGTACCGTTAAATAACACTATAATATAAGTATAATTTTCCCCGCGACAGGTTTTACTTAGGGTGAAAGACTGGCCATCCCGTTGGGCCCTCCGGATATCAGACCGAACCAAACGCGACGAGATTCTTTTGCAATGCAACGATTATATGACTTGTAATTTCCAATTAAAATTGTGTCATCCCACACGAGATGTGGCTATTCTTGTTTAGTGCTGCTTCACATGTTCTGTGTTCTTCTAATTTTCCACTCCAGCGAACACGTTCTACATCGCCCTTTGATCTACATGACCATCACTCGTGTGAAGGTAATATGTTAATTAAACTCATTTACACGTTTTCGAAATCTACGTATCATCGTCGTAAAATTCGGAGAGCTACACTGATGTCCACACAAAACCAATTTTTTTATTTAGACTAGGGTTTGACATACCTCTTTTTAAAAATGAATATATAGTATGAATATAACATATTATTTTTATAAATTCTAGCACAGGCATCGTCTAATAGCCCACGCCCATCCGATTGGATAACAATGATGCTACCTCTTTCTAGTCTATATGTTTTAATGTACATTTTCTTTGTCCTCAGGTATTATTGAAGTGAATTCGGACTTGAATCCCATGTTCGACGGCCGATAGTGCGAGTGTTGTGTGGATGTGGTACAGCTGATCGCGCTGGCGTGGTACGGGGCCGGTGGGGGGGCCATGCAGGCGGGAGGCGGCTGGTTCGTCCCCTGGACCATGGGCATGCAGAAGTTCGCGGTGGCCCTGCCGATGGGAGGAGTAGTCCCACTAGTTCCGCCCATGCTCGCGGCACTGCCGCCCGCGCCGCCGCCTCTGCGGCTGCTTGCGCCCTCGCAGATGCATCAGGGTCAAACGAGGAAGGTAAGATTGACGTAACATTTAGCACTAGTGGCGTATTAGCAGCGTGGCAATACTACCAAATGTAGTGAGCCCCGGGCGCAAAGCGACAGAAAGGCGGACATGAGCCCAGAAGGATCCTAACACTCCTTGGTCGAGTGAGGGCGTAGCACCTGAGGGCTGGAATTTTGGTACTGGATATATAATCATTTGGATGCATGGGTCAACAAAGGAGTTAAAATCATTCTAAATGTAAATTCCTTTTTCTATTATTCATTTTTTTTTTCATTGGGCTGTGTCCCAGCGAACGTTATAATGGCGGCGTTGCTTACACTGAATTTGTGTTTTGAAAGTAAGCTCCTGTCCAACTTGCACACCGTGCTATCCTCCTCGTAGCAATACGCATAAATCCGTACAACTAGATACCCAGAAAAAAAAAAACTTTGTAGCGTTCAGTTTTGTTTTCATGGACTAATCACATCACGTTTTTCTAGCCCTGTGGTAAGTGCTGTAAGGACTCGTGTTACAGGTACGAGACAACAGATATATTTAATTGTATAAATTTAATAATTATTTATTATTTAATACATAGATAAACAGCCATGTCCTGGGCGGAAGCGGCTGCCGAAACACTGGTTAGAAACTGATCACGGCAACTTAAAAAGCAAACTTTTTAGATTTTAATTAACACCGTCACCTCTCTGGGACTGCTTGATCGGAGGCGACAAAAAGGAACAGGACGCACATCACATCCAGTGGGAGTCTTTTTCAAGATGAGCGAAATATAATGCCTGATTAGATTCGTAGTGTTACGGGGGTAGTTTACCACGGTGATCTCGTGGACAACGTGAGAAACTGTCGTGCGTGCAGACAACTTCGTTATAAATATTACTGGCAGCAAATAAACACAATGTCTCATTCATCGTAATATTGCAAATATAATGAGTAGTCAATGTCAACATAACACGTATTTGTATACATCTCCGTGGTGCATAGCAGCTGGGCCTCACCTGGCTGCAACCTCTTTTCTCGGTTTGTATAAGTCATTGCAATCTTGTATGTAGGTAGTGAGACACCTTTGGTTAGGAAGTTTACTCCTCATACTTACTTCAATCATATCAATGGGTTCATAGTGGATGCCGCTGTCGATCCTGGAGACACGGGAATAGTGGTGGAGGTACAATGAGAGGTGGGCCAAGCCCGTTTAAAAAAAGACCTGGGCAGTATCCGAACCAGTAACTTCAGGCTTTCAGGTTATTCGAGAATACCACTGCACCAGGGGTTAAACACTTTTTGAAGACGTACGCCTTGTATATTAGTTGAACAGTAGTGTATTATTTATTCGCGTAGATTTAATATGGATAAAAAGATATGCCAGATAACACTTAGGGGCAGAACTATTTTGGCAGCTCGAAATAAGATTATAACTGCGAGCGGACGTTGATAAGGGTAAAATATTAGCGAAGGTTCATAATGTATTCCCGCGCCGAGGGCCCCGGAGTGTCCCGTCCAGTCCGGGTACATTTTTGTGTAGCTTCCAATTGTGTTTGTCAGTGACTTATAGATTTTTTATTATCTTCTAAAAATATTTAAGAATATTCCAATTCGTATTTTCGACTCAAATGAATTTTTAACATTTTGGTTTCGGTCCCATGACGTGTAACATTTTGCAAATAATTTTAGTCTTTGGACAATTTCTGATGGATATGTTTGTTATGTGTAAAATGAAAGAGAACGAAAGGAACGCCGTCTCAAACTCGTCTTGTACGAATCAACAAGTTTATTCTTTTATCCTTACAGTTTAATTTACATTCGCATTCCTTCCAAATGCTCCAGGCACTGCGCTGTTACAGCAGGAGCAGTGGTACTGCTCATTCTGCATTGCAGCATCACTTGACCAGCACAACTAAGAAGGTACTTTTCGTTCGCATGAGATGACGGAATAATGTCATGGTTATGACGTACATTTATATTTTTAAGAGATTTTTAAGGTTGAAGAAAAGTAATGCATAACGTATTGTTGTGCGGATGTTTATAAACATTATTACTCACCAAAAAAATATCACACTAGTTTATACATAAAAATATCCGTGTTCTTTACCGACACGAGACTGCAGTTTACTCGAACGAATATGTGACGCTGACGTATTGGGCGCTGTTGTTACGTTCAATCAATTTGAATTAATTTGCTCCTCTTTTTTTCATAACGCGCGCCTACAATCATTTTTAAAGAGTAGACTCTATCATTAACACTTTCGCCTTGACGTCGAGCGTTCTACTTTCTACTTTATCGGCACCAGCTACTGACCGGTTACATATATCGCTATCTATTCACGTTAGATGCACTAAGTGCGCCTAATCATATGGCAGCGGTGCTCATTTTTTCTTTCTTTTATTAGGGTACCAGTTACACCGCTCCTGTACGTTTGTAGCGACTTAAAATTGACTCAAATTTTTGTAACTTTAGGAGCCTTTTCTCTTAACTAACACACAAATACTTCATAGTAATAATAACTTATGGAACTGAATTTCGTAATTTATTTGACACATACTCGTAAGCTCCCAATGAGGTAATCAGTCTTTTAGTAGTTTGTAACCTGTGAAACCTTAAAAAAATATAACTTTTACATACTGTAGACACTAACTGACCACTGGTATCCCTTAATTAATAGTTACTAATAGCACAACCAGACAGTATGAAGAGACCTGGTCCCCTTTTAATCATCCGTTGGTCTATTGAATGACTCGCCACACTTAACGAGACAGACAGACATCCTGTTTTTTAGGTGGTAGAGTATGGTAGGTACGTTCCTGGTCGCGCAAGCCCAGTTTGAATGACAAAATACTGACGTCCGTAAACATCCGCATTGTTGTCATACAAGGCGGTGTCATGTAAGCGGCAGGGTGTCTCCCCGGTCGTCCCGTGCCCAATTCGGCTGTAGCACGGCACTACCTTTTAATAAATTTGATTTGTACAAGACATACATTATTTTCAAACATGCGTAACAAGGACAAAGACTTGTACCATGCTATAATTGTTTAGTTTTTTTTTTTTTTCATTTTTCGTCACATGTCGTTTGTAAATGTGCGATAGAGATGGACGGTATTTCCTTTTACAGTCATCTCTAAGAGGCGTTACACTGAGCGTTTGCTTCACACGATTTTACTCTTCATATTGCTTACACCGCTGGCCCTACATAACGTGTAAACTTAACAAAAAAAACAACAAAAAATTAAGTTTCCGTTTCCGAATCACCATTTGCACTTAATTACCAGTCAGTGGCAGGCTGCAGCGGATGGAGCCGTCACTCCGGCGCTAATAAGATTAACTTCACTCTCCGGGCAATCAAAAGTTGAGTTCAGAGCTAGCAACTGCAGAGCTTCAGCAGCTTCGGGCGTGAAGAAACTTCACTACGTTGTTGTAACGTTTACGTGCGTAGATAAATGTTCCCCGCGAAGCCAAAAACGCGCTTAAAGACGTATAACTTAAAAAAAACAGAATATTTAATGTAGAATGTACTCATTGAAGTGGAATACTGTAAGAGGTTTGCCCAGTTAAATAGGACAGGCACGAACTGGGAGTTACTTCTCGCTCGCATAATACTAGTGAAAGATATGCCACATTTTTCGGGGTTAGTGGTGAGTACAGGGAACCATTGGGGGTAAATGGATGAAGCAGTGTAATACATGTGCATAACCATGGTGTGGATGTTTTCGGGGCGTCGTCAGTCAATGAGAAGTAAATAAATAAACGACTACAACGATCGCGATACGCACAAAGAAAAATATGCCAAAGAGTTGTGCAGTGTCTGTTCCCTGCTATAAATATGCCAAAGAGTTGTGCAGTGTCTGTTCCCTGCTATAAATATGCCAAAGAGTTGTGCAGTGTCTGTTCCCTGCTATAAATATCTTAAACATTGGAGGGGAGGAGGAAAAATGGACAATGCGTTTGCTCAACTATTATGCAGATGCTTATGGGCGTTGGTAGTAATCGAAAGGCTCCGGACTGCTCATTTGTCCCCATGTAATATAAAAATAGCTGCAGTTGACTGTTATAGTATTTTTCTTGAAATTTTTTTGGATTCAAGAAACTCTTTGTAAAGTTAAAACTCTACCACGGGTTTAACCCTGGCCTGAGAAGAAGTTGTAAGGCAGAATCATAGGAAGGGATATGTTGAAGTAATTATACAAAAGTTTATGAACACTTACTTTTCCTTTAATTATTTTTCATAACGACTACCTGCCTGGGAGGAGAATTTATTCCCATATTTAAAGGTCTTTAATATAATTAATAAAATTGACATTATCTTTACAACATAAATATCCGTGTTCTTTACCGACGACTGGCGATCCAACCCTTGCAAGGGTTTCTTCGCCAGTCGCAACATTCACAGAGATATATTTGTATTAAAATACGCAATTTTAATCTCATAAAGAGCGAGGTGTGAGTGTTATACTTACTCCCACATTTTTTTATAACCATCGTAACTTATCAACGAATGAACGATCCCTTTCGAATACAAAATGAATTTAATCATCATCCACTTATAACATCACTTAAATATACGTAACTTAGGTAAATGCGTAATTTAAAATGTTATTACCACTTATTTTATGCGACATATATTTGTTATTCGATTACATATTTTCTCCATGGATAATTATAACTTTTTTGATGTAATTTTAAAAATAAAATTACGTACATATTGTATGTACCACATTGTATGCATAATAATTATCTCTGGCTGTAACTAATGTTGTACCTAATGATGTACTATAACTAAACTACTATATCAGTACTATGATTATAGTACATCATGGACTAGGTTTGTGTCCTCGACAGTTTGGCATCGTACCCTCCTTCACCCGATAATAGCTCAAAACCATAATGAAACGTTTCTGTAACTCAAAACTATAATGAAACGTTTTTGTAACTCTGATATGTTGTGAAAACCGCACATCTTACATAACATCATTTTTCTTCTTTATTTATAAATACATTTTACACTTTTTCATTGTGCATTTCTTAATCATCTCCTGTGTGAATATAGCAGCCAATTATAGATTGCATCTAGTAACAACACGATAGGTACAAATTGTGCGTTATTATTTCGTATTTTATCTAACCAATTTCACTTGCTATTTCTCGCTTTGCACCTGGCATATCGGAATCTTACTGTAACATTATAGGTGCTTGTGCTAGCGAAGTGAAACATAATGGGATGCGCTTATTTAGAAATTAACTATTGTAACAAAAATGGGTGGAAGTCTAAATAAAAAACACAAGGACAAGTAGATATTTCTATATGTCCTTGTATTTCTTACTATACATATACTCGACTTATATTACATTTATTACAATAGCCGCATTAGTCCGGCATAACCAGGGAAATATATATATATATATATATATATATATATATATATCGGATTTCAAATTATGCGAAGAGAAGCCTAATTAATACTGCTACATCGGATTGCTATGAAAGCTCGTCGAGCGAGACTAGGTGTGGGGTCGGATCTCATCTCTGATCTCACACTCCCCGCAGTTGTAGATGGGAGAGATGCGTCCCGATATGAGAAAGTTTAAAATAGCTAATTTAGCTATTATTATCATGAACAGAGAGACCGCGGGTTCCCTCATCCCTCGACTCTGACGTCGAGGGCAGCTCGCGCGTGATAGCTAAAATGGACTGAAATCTAGCAAACCCATTTAATACGAATATATATTTGTATCATATATCTCCGATGTCATAAGTTATTAAAAATACCCGAGGTTTTATATAATTAATTAGCGGTTCCGATTAAAACAGAAAGCGCTTAGTGTATCATGCGGCTGTTTAATTTAATACGTCCAAAAAGTTTAATTTAATTTTGTACGTGCTATCATAGCACTTTTTCACTCAATGTTCATTTAATTTATGAGGTTGTCGTTGATGGCTTGTGGCTGGATCAGAGCGACGTGATGTTGTCGTATGGACTCATTTATCAATAGTTGGAATTTGGCGTTCCAGTCAAATAACGCCGCGCCCATATGATGATGGCGCTGTCTTCTGCCTGCCATGGAGAATACACTGCGCCGCAGGTTACGTGCATCCGGTGATCCTTATGCTGGTTTACAAATTACGCTTCATAGGCACGCGAACGAGCTGATGATAGGCGATAGTTGTCGGTAAGGTAATACAAGATAAAAGATATCACCATTAAGTTTAACAGCAGTCTATTTGTAATTCTATAAAGCGTAAGGGACAATTTATGGGCCTACATACGATTATTATAATTTGCATTCAAAACTCCCAGCACAAACTGTTATAGGCCTATG
Organism: Eumaeus atala; assembly: GCA_017140195.1. NCBI lineage: Eukaryota > Metazoa > Arthropoda > Insecta > Lepidoptera > Lycaenidae > Eumaeus > Eumaeus atala. Next base: position 676,149 of record JAFELO010000040.1, on the reverse strand, counting down.
GAAACATGCTGGAAGCTCCATTAATCCTCCGCTGCGTCTCAATGGGGCTGGAAACTTAGGAGAATGTTTTTTGTATAACCGTTATTAGTCATTCACTTGTTTCATAGATTCATTCAAAGCAAATTGCGAGAATGCCATGCTGCATTACAGCCGAAATGGTTGGGACGACCTGGAGGTACATCTCGCTCATGTGATAGTGCAGCAAAATGATAGCTATGCTGTCGCGTTTTATGCATCATCACGGCGGATCTTAAATGTTCCTGTTTCGGTATCATGCATTCAGACGAACGGGTCCTTTACGTGGTTTTTGTTTATGAAAGATGGTTTAATCCGGACTAGATCAAGATGAATGTTGAATTAATATCATCGATATCGATAACTTGATAGCAAAATTTTTTTATAGACTAGCGAGCAATCGGAGCTTTTTTACGACTACTGACGCCCATGAACATCGACATAATTACTATGCCGATGAGTTGTCCTCCTTTCCCGCCCGCAATGGGCCACTGACTACTCACAAACAACATGAAACGAGACATTGGAAATGCCACTTTACGGCGGTATTATGTGAGTACCTCCCCGGTCGTGCTGGTCCAATTCCGTTGCATAGAAGGATGTAGTGTCATACACTATGCATATATATATTACAAACGACTTTTGTCTGAGTTTAAGTGTTATTCAGTTTGTTATCAAACAAAGTCTAAATTGTGTATCGTTTACTAAAGATAATAAGCGTTCACATTAACATTGAATTTGAAGTGTAGCATAAGCAAAAAGTCGTATTTATACTTGAAAGGTGTTTATCAATAAAGGAGGATGACGACGAGCTGCAATCTCGACTTATATTATATTTATTACAATAGCCGCATTAGTCCGGCATAACCAGGGAAAAACACCCTTAGCTCTTACGATACCGGAGCAAAGTGATTGCCACACTGTCGCCTTTGTACGCATTGCAAGTTTCCGATTTGTGCCAATGCAAGTGCCCCTTGGAGGGTCAGGATTAGGATGGCGACGTGTCTGAACAACCCTAAGTGAGATTTCCGTGATCTGGTCGATATTGGGCGACATCGGCTGAACTGCAGACAGGAAATCTCGTTGTATTCTATATATTATGTCAATTTGTATTTTGACGAGTGTAAAACTACAATTTACTAATGAGATTATCAAGTGAGTAGTTTCGCCGGCGACTCTCTGGTAAAAAACGTATGTAAATATCACCATATCACAACATAGTATCTGTAGTTTATTTTACACAACATTTTAATTGGCAAGTGAACCGTTTAAAGTTTTACTTTTACTTTATTTAACGTGTCAGTGGATGCGGTTAAGATTAAACCGTCGGTATTAAATTAACATGTTGGCCGATCAGTGTTTGCTCCCCTCTTAATGGTGGTATTTAAGTTATAAATCAGCTGGCAATTACTCAGATGAAGACCACGGGACTCGCCCACGAATTAGAGATGGTTTTTATTGCTGGACCGTTTTCAATGTTAATTTATATGTTCAATGTTGATATGATTATGTGTTCGTCTAATTTATATGTTCGATGTTGATATGATTATGTAATCATTTGTGTTTGCTATAAATATTAACTCGTTCGTTCGAGGATTGAAGGGAAGCGCATCTGCATAACAGCAATGCGGATGTCTATAGACGTCGGTATTCCTGTAAAGACTCCGATTTGCCTATGCTATAAAAAGAAATATTCTTCAAATGGGTCATTGATAGCTAACACACGATAAGCTGGCTGTGATTTCTTTTCGTTGTAATGTCTAATCCGGTGAACTGTCAAGGAAATTGCAATAGCATTGCCAGCAGTAGTAGGTCCCTCCGGAAAAGAAAAGAAAGTGAGTAATTGGTCTGTTCCTATTGGGATGTGTTATGATGGAATGGATAGCACTTGCTTAACCTTTACTTATGTAACTAGACATCTACCGTTTTATAGTCTATTCTTACGTATCGTAATTTACGATGGGAATGATTAAAAATGACTGTTTTTTATTCAAGTACACTTTGACTCGTTCATTTCCCTTAAAATTAAAGCACCTTCCGATGTTTTTGAACTGGCCTTGTACTACACAACACAACAACAACAACAAGGTTATTGTTGAGATCCATGAAGTTTAACACATGACGTGCAGATTTATTTACACTTGAAACAAGCAGTTCGTCCCGACTTCGCACGGATGTCACTAAGAATATAACAAAAAATCATTGATTTACAAAAATGTTGGCACTGTAAATATTACGCGTTTACCTGCCACACTTACTGACAACAAATTCTATTTATGAGAGAGCAACGTATGTCGCGACAACTTTATATATATGTTGTTTCCTTTTCTAATTTTAGATTAGAATATAGTGACAGATATATAAGGGATTTAGAGTTAAATTTATAATTATTTTTTCGGTACATATAGATACTATTTTAGTCTTTATGATGTATGCCTTTAAATAAAGATTAAAAAAAATTACTTTGATATTTTTGCACACCTTTTTTTCGTCATGGAAGTTTTCATAACGTCTAAACAATTTTTGAAAATATTATTTAGCATATGTATAACACAAATAATGTAGAACTTTTACCTTCTAATAGTTAAATAAGTTTACCATTAGAAGGTAAAAAAATCGATTTGCTCCAGTTAGTTATGGAGCTTATTCAAATTACATTGATCAAACAAACAAAGAAATGTTTTCTCTTAATAATATTAGTATAAGACAATTTTATTTTTTTACAGTATAGGGGGACAAACATGCAATCGAAGCCTGGCGACCCCTGACGCAAATATACATTCGTATTACTGTCATCCTTACGGCCACCGCCTAATCTTCAACCACACAAAACGCATGTCGCGTTTCGTGCGGTACGGACATAGCACTATACGGTGGTGTAATAGAAAATAGAGGTACCTCCCCTGACATCCCGACCCAATTTGGCTGGCAATGTAATACAACACCAACTCTTACTGTAAATGATGGTGCTAAAACAATAAGTGAATATGCCTATAAACCGCTGAGTGAAAACGTTTGGTATTGAATTGCATTACCGCAAGGTTGATTGCAAACTATAGATGTGGTCAAATCGTGTGTTGTTATTTATTAGAACTGTCATTCTAAAGCATCCGTGATTGTATTTTTTTTTTGTCGCAAAGTCAACCTTACACGTATGATTTTAAGATTTATTTACAAAGTGCATAATTGATATTGTGTACGTTTTTCGTATATGGACGCTTTTGAGACGCTGACTGTGTATCATTCTTAATCCTAAGACAAAACTAATGAGTCAGTCTCCTTTAATATCTGACTCATATATTACGGCTAGGCCAAATAATGAAATCCTATATGATATAGACCCTTGGAGGGCGGCCAAAAATAACACAAGGTCATTTGTGTACGACAGTTTAGATGTAAGGGTTGATAGAGGGCGCAGACAAAGTGGGCTGGGGAATAAATAAAGCTGTCGCAGGTCACATAGTGGAGAACGCACAAATAACTCGGAGAATCTAAATTGTACAAAGAGTTTTGAGATAAGGTTCTCGCGCTTTTATAGATTTATCAGTCTCAGACTCTTTTATCGAAATCTCACGATAGGGTCTCCCCCTAGAAGAATAGATAGTTGTAGAGAGAATTATCTTTATCCTATTTATAATTATATATCCCTGTCATTAGCCGCGTGATGACGACGTAATTCTACGACCTAAATAATCCCCTTCGTTCTAGGATATATTTAGGATACATTTAGCCGAAGCATAAAAAAAGATGATGATGATGGATGACACCAGCTAATGAATATGTTTATTTACCCTACCCAGGATATGAAGAGTGTTAAGGGTAAGTATATCTTATAAATAGTAGTTGCAAAAATGTTTTTACAAGATGCAAGTTCACGATACGAGAAATTCTTAATAGAAATTCTCAGGGTTGCATTAAAGTGGCTACTTTATACACTAGTGTTACTCGCGACTTTACGTGGGTCTCGCGTAACGGCTCAGGATAATAAAATGTATTCGATATAGTGGCAATCTACTCGAGATTGGCCCGGGAATGCGAATAAACGAACCCAAAACAATTTATCGATACAGTTTTTGAATACGTTCTACTCGTATATTATATCAAGAACTTTATTGTACAGAATGTCACCCTTTTGTTTGTTCATGCAGTGGAATACGTTTATGTGTGATATGTAGGGGCCCGGGTGCCCCTCAGACTGTATGACGGACTCGGCACTCAAGGATGCAACACCGACTAAATCCCTGCGGGTGACTTCAGCCGCAATAATTTTATTGTCCCGGATCTGTCGGCGGCTGGATTCCGCCAGCGACGCAAAAAAAATCAACCTTACCTAATGACTAGTGACCCTGATGAGATCGGAAGTATATCCCGGTGTACCGGTCCCATCCTCTCAAAATGTTGAATCGTCCGGAGCTATGCTGCGTAAAAAGTTTACACGTAGTACTTCTTACACTTCGGGACATGGCTGAGACAATCGCAGCCCGCTCGATTCGTCTGCCATGCGGTACTGACAATGTCTTTTGTAAGCCACAAATATATAGGATTAATAAAACAGGCATACCCTCCATCGTTACTATTTTATTAAGTATTCAGAAAGTATAGCACTGAGCGAAATATTGATAATGATAATAGAATCTGAAATCATATTCTCAACAAATTATGTTGAACGATAAAATATTCGATACGATTACATAAAACGTTTCAAAGTATATCCCTTAGCAGTAATTGTGTGTGTGTTTTAAATTCATTGAACACGCCAGATACTTGAGATAAAGATCATAGAATTGCACATGAAAAAGGCTGGAAGAACGTCTGCGAAGATTCAATGCGGAGAGGGTGGCCGGCCAGTTAGCCGCATCTCAAAAGGATCTGGGGCCACGCAAATGACCGGGAATGTTTATGATTATATCACACTTTCAATTTATGCGACGATAGCACGCTAAAGCGCCTTATTTATATGGACACGTCAGGCGTAATACTGGTTCCATAGACAAGTTTCTCACGTTGCATTTGCTGTACACTTTTTATACACCAAACGCACCATATAATCGACTTTAATGCTTCGCAATTGGGTCTCAGTTCGTTTGGCAAGAGACAGCTGATACTCAACGGATATATCTCGCTTGTCTAACAAGTGTTGCGTTGAGATTATCAATCGTCTAGTTGATTTCTCGACCAACTTTTTCAATGTCGTCGCGATGTTCTGTTTGGGAGATTCCCCGCCGACGTGTTCATATGCATTCAGTTCTTATCTGCGTTATCTACGAGCCGTCTACTGGGGTGACCAGAGGAATGGGTGCATAGTGCGTATGGGTGGTCGCGACTTCGGATCCTAGAACAGATATGTTTGTAATGAATACATTAAGGAGTGGTTAGTCACAGCCGTTGCGCTTGTTCGTAGCAGATAAAATCCTGTCTCGATATGTGCAGGGCTAATTTCCGAAATTATTATTTAAAAAATACCGATCGTTTTCTGCAAAGTACCTGAAACGTCGATATTGTAAAATGTCTATATAAAACGCGACGGAATCCTAGTTTTATTAAATTAGCAATAGGACGTTAACATTAATTAGTTAGTGTGTAACGTAACCTAATCGGTTAAAATGCAAACGGCTTAGTTCCGCTCCAGTAACGGATAAGTAGGCGGATATTGATTCATACAACTTCATACGCTTTACATGAATTAGTTTAACTATATGACTCTTGAGTATAGTGTAATGCTATTTGGGAAACTGTTTGTTCGTCACGTGTCTTATTTGTAGTGCTGGAGATTTCTTCTGACGATATTTTTTTTACAGTATACCGCCGCAAACGAACAATCAGTAGCCTTTTTACGACCACTGTTACCCATGAACATCTGCATAATTACTATACCGATGCGTTGCCCGTCTTTTAATGCGACAGCTATCACTTTACGCCGGATTCATGTGAGCGAGATGTAGCTCCCCAGTCGTGCCGGCCCAATGCCGCTGCAACGCAGCATGGCGCTACCTTTTAATAAATACTTTTACCAGTCTAGGAGTCGATGTCCTCGGTGTTGACTGTTGGCTCGAGTCTACCACCCCACTTTCCCACAGATGGGAGAAATGTATCCGGATATGAGAATGTTTATAATTCATAATTTAACTCTTATTACTATGGTCATAGAGACCGTGGAGTCCTCGTGACCTCGGCGCTGAGGTGGATGAATGGATCATGTAGAAAACCATAACTGGGTTCGACTCGAGTATGGGAATATGGCTGATCTTATGAGCGTTTCTTAATTCAACAGATAAAGCTTATTTACATTAAAGAAAAGCGACAAAACCTGAATTAGAAGGTAACATAATTAAATCGGTGTTACCATGAATGTTAATCGAATATTTCCACCAGAGAAATCAATTAAAATATAAAGCGATTGATCGCATCGTATTTATGAATCGATTAGATCGCGCTATTCCGATCACGCGGCGCGTCCACTCGTCACCGCGCGGGAGTAGCGACCCTCTCGCGGGTGTGTGGCGCATGTTAAACAGCCTGGCCCTTATTCCAACACTCCTTCAATTCGTAATAATCATCGTTATTATCAACACTGTGCTGTGGTAACAGTTCCTTTTGCTCAAGTATAAACAAACTTACAGTAGTTTGATGACTGTTGCCGCCAGTATGATACATAATACATATGCAGATGTGCATACCTTCCCTTCTCCTCACCAATGGGCTACTGCAAACTCACAGATGCCACGAAACGAATCTTCCCTGTAGTTCTGTAGAGTACTAGTGGTTGACCTGGATCATAAAATCACCCCAACCTAGAAGGCACAAAATATTCGCTAGTCCGTTGAACTGTAGAAGCGGGAGCAATAGCACCGAAAACCAGTAGCAGGTCTCTTCGAAAAAAAAATGACAAGGAAGCGGTTTGGTTGCCACTGCACGTCTGCAGTCCCTCGTGATCCAGTGGACTGATCGAGGTTGGTCGATTCAAACACTCCGGCACCTGATGTAAGCCCCACGACACTGACAGCACGCCAAACCGTGTGGTCATAACCTTCTTCTGTCTGGAAATTATCTCCTTAGCTTCATAAGGTTGCCTTGGTTACATTTTTTACATATTGTACTTATACGATATTGATTTGAGAATCCAACTTTTTTTTACATTTGAAATGTTGGAAAACTTCTACTGGCATTGTTTATGTTAACTTGATTGTTAAAAATCTTCTACTGGCATTGTTTATGTTAACTTGATTGTTAAAACTTCTACTGGCATTGTTTATGTTAACTTGATTGTTAAAACTTCTACTGGCATTGTTTATGTTAACTTGATTGTTAAAACTTCTACTGGCATTGTTTATGTTAACTTGATTGTTAAAAAAATCGTCAAAGTCGTTGTTAACTCTCCAAATAAGGCTTTCCTAGTTGAAACATAAATTTGTAAGTCAACGACAAGAAGCCTTCATATATTTCCCCTTCATTTGAATCCTTATGTCAAACAATGGTGCACCGAGCTTCGATGTTTGTCTACTACTTAATTTATATGAGAAAACTACAAAGATATGAAAGAAACACAATGAAAGTAATCATATCCTCTGTCTTATTTTATTCTCTCCTGTGTAGCTCCCACTCGCGCTACACAAGAATAAAAAAAAAACCTAATGAATTCGAATAAATTACAAATAAGGTAATCGAAATGTAAGCACCTGTCCATTTTGTAGTCGTATTCTCGCAGGTGTGCGGTTGGATTCACGATGCGATGGTATAAATTGTCTTACTGCATTAATGAACAATAAACTTGTGTGCGTTCTCTCTATTTTTTAAGCATCAGTTACATCCACCATGGATTATTTGTGTATTGTATAGTAGCTGTTTCCCTAGATCCGTCCGCGTCCAATACAGACAAAACCACATACCAGAGTTAGTATTTCTATAGCTTTTTGTCAACATTGCCATTTCATTAAAACTCACACAGGAGCTTTGGTGTTATTGATTAACAAACATTTAAACGTATACGTGTAGAAATAACGCCTTCTCAAGGTGTACCTACATTAAAACTTCCTGGGCTTCTGACCTTTTGTTCAGCTTATAATGATCGTAGCGTGACTTGACCATAAACTCTGTAAACAATTTGGCTATAAAATGCATGAAGAATTTATAAAGTACGTTAAGCGGATTCCTGCGAATTCTTCAAAAACTGTTGCTTAAGGCGGTTTTATTACACTTTAATATGTGGATGGATATTTGAAATATATTCGTTGGAACGTAGAAAATCATATACATCAGTATATAGTTTATTTCCTTCCTCGATAACATCGATTGAAATTTGATCAGTCGCATCAGTAGCTCCTAAGACTGGTGCATTCAAACTAACAATGAAACATACTCTTTAGCTTCATTGTAAGTCAATCGTTCTTTCATACACACATCTTATGGTATATAATTTTTTAAAATGGTTATTGGTTTAATTTTTCGGGCTTACAATTTCTATTTTTACGTACTACTTGCCATTTGTCTGACTGTGTACAACTGTTGATCAGCTGAGCTGAGTAGCTGGTTCAGGTTTTTGAAGGCAACAGCTAAATGCTTGCAGTAATTATCAGTAACAGATAATAATGCGAATAATGGCTATTCATTAACGCTTCAACTATCTGCAAATTGAATAGACATACCAGAGAACATTTAATTAAATAATAACCAAAGAGACTTTTGTACGTACTTTTGAGTTTGCTTTTTTGTTCACCACCAACGAATTTCAATATAACAGATGACGCTAACGCTTTTAACGCCTCCTACTTGAAATATTTGTAGGAATAAATATGTTGAGCACTTATAAACTAACTCATATTGAGTAATGTTATTACATTGACATTCGTGTTCCCTTTCATGTCCCCTCGTACCAAACCGGAGCTTGTATCTTCCCAATCAGACCAAATCACAACAGATGACACGCCTTGCTACGCCGAGTTTCGCTAATGTAAATTCGACCTACAGCAGTATATACACAGTTTAATATTCAAAATGATTATTCGAACCATCCCAGTGCACATGATTGGGAATGTTGAATGTTTGGAAACCAATTTCCGGTTCCCTTTTATATTGTAATGTAAGTGGCTCGTGACAAACTCGCTGTCGACGTAGTTTGGCACATGTCTGAAGTACAATGCGTTCGGTAAACATAAGTATTGAATACCGGATAGGCAGTTTATAATTTCCTGACTAAATTTTTGTAGGAAAATATGAAAAGAAATAAATTTTTGTAGGAAAATATGAAAAGAAATAAATTTTTGTAGGAAAATATGAAAAGAAATAAACGGTAGATATAATAAGGAAATAGTTACGCATCGATAAATAAACCAGTAGGTTTGATTTTGCTAATTAAAATGGTTCAGCCATATTCCTGGGGTACTACTCGTTAAAGAAAGCGAGACTTAAATTACTAAAGATTTCTGAATATTTTAACTTCTTAATTTCTAAATTGTATATCAAAAGTGTCGCCATTATAAAAATTCCATTAAACTGAATATATTCATTTAATGATTTGAGTTTTAGTGTCCTTATTTAGTTTTACTGTTTTTAGTTAAATTTAAATGATAAATCATAGTAAAATATTACAATGGGTTAAAGCCCATTGTAATACTCACATAAAAAGCAAAGTATAACATCCCTTGTGAGGAAAAACTTTACCCATTCCATGTATCCAATATTTTGTGGTCATCTCATTTAATGCGTGCACGCAAAATGGCCGTCACAAAAAGTTTGCGGGAAAACAAACTAGTTTGTTTCGCTTTGATGAAAAACGTATACTGTAACTTCTGCTTTGATAAAATTGCCTCCGTCGAAGTTTCTCGATTTAATTTTGTTAAATATTTGATGCTTTCAAATTAAATCAAGTCTCTACTTGCTGAAACAATATAGATTAGTTAGAAATAATTTTCTAAACGCTGCAATCTATACTAATAATGGAAAGCTAAATGCCTCCAGCTGTGTACTTTATTTTTTCGACCCGGGGAAATGCATTTACACGCAATCACCGTCCCTGTGTGGGATCAAGTGTCGTGTGGTGCTCGCGGTACATTCTAGTGCTGTATACCTACTGAAACCACAAAACACCAGAACTGTGTAGTTCATCACAGCAACTCGACGGCTATTCAGTCCACTATGGATCCGAAACCACCTCCACACAAGGGTTGCCCCACACCGAAGGATAACCCCACCAACTTTGGGACAGTGGAATATGGTGCGCAAAATTGCCTCGCCCTCCTGCTCTTTGATCCCCTCCTCTTGTAATATATATTTGTACCCTACAAAGATCAACTCCATTGGTACAGTTGACTTCGCCCAGAAGTCTTGGTTCACCTCAGGCTTCTGAGCACCCTCGCGAAGACAAGACTTGCACCATTGCGGGAAGGCAATAGAAGAAATAGTCACGACGACATTAGAAATTAAAGCAACGACTTTGGTAAATCAGTTCAAACCTAGGCAAGCCATCTGTGCATCAATGAAGGTTGAGCAATGCTGTTCACTGAAAGTACCGAACTACAATTTTAATGATAAATTCCATGTAGTGCTAGGCTGCAGTGTATGCCAAAGAAATACACATAAATACATTTTAGTTTTTAAAATGTGTTTACGCGTTCTTCTGGCACAAACTGGCAAGAATAGTAAGTGAACTACTATGTAACAGGACAAGTATTATGCAGTATCACGAGACCAGTGCGGACGACCGACGCTTTACAACACACCGGCTACACGCTGATGGCTATCGGCTACTTGTAGAATATTGTCGCGATAACACGACGCAAGTCTAGAAAAATGCCACGCAATGTCTATAAAATCTTTTGTCACTTCTTCGCAAATATTGCGTATATTTGAACATATTTTTTTTTCGAATAGACTTTCACTGGTTGGCGGCGCTATTGCTCCTGCCTCAACATTTCTTCGGACTAGCGAAGACTTTTGTGTCTTCAGTTTTAGAATGACGATAGGGGGACAGACCCCCCTCTTTTCCCGTAGATGGGAAGATATGAACCGGAATGTTTTGTGTGCGTTACCATATGGTGATTATTTTTGGGACCGAAATGTGGGAAGTGGTCCCCCTCCCCACTCTAGTGGGACGTCGCGCGCACGATGCCGCTTAAATTGCGGTGGCGTGGATAAAATTGAGCTCGTTTGTTGCTTGGCTTACCGGAGGAGGCCGGCCTCCTCGCCCCTCCCTCTGACGGGAGGGGTTCGATTCGCGCTCTAATAACAGCGTATATTTGAGCACCAGAACAGTCTCGCACTTTATGTACTTGTGTATCAATGTATCATAAGGTACACACATAGAAGGCACTCGGGGCCTGGACAGACAGATTCCACGAAACCAAAAATCAATGCTTTACTCTTTACAAGATGCTCTAATGGAATCCAGCCACGCACTCACCACCACCCGCACTAGACCCTTCAGAACCGTTGTACCGTTTCATCACAATCATAGCACAGCACAAATCACAGACACCACGACATTTTTAGATGAAAGAGTTGCCTCCCCGGTCTTTCCGATCAAATATGCTAGAGTGTAGCACTGTTTCTATCCGTTACATACCGGTCAAATGCGTCTGCAAGGCGGTAGCGCAACCCTTTCCCGTTCTGTTCTGGTCCTAGAGTTTCCCGCTTGAACCTGTTTTGTACTTTATGTGATAGGAAAGTACTTCGAGATAATTAATGAGCAAATATCTTTGTTCTATAATTTATTCCTCCAAAGTCCTACGAACGATGCATAATTATTTATGAAATATTGTGTCTACAGACACATTAATGTTTCCTGTCCAAAACACGATGAGAATCCACACAGTGTCTTTAAAACATTAATCAGAAATGTGTATAATTTCAATATAATATTTTATTGTAAACTGTTAGATGTAGTTTAATCCGTATGTTATTGGAAATCTGTATGCATATCATATATATCTGCTATATCGTAGAGGAAGTGCATCCACGCCGAGTATATCCAAGTGCAGCCAAGTGTGTTGCATTACAGTCAAATAGGCTAGATCAGACCGAGGATGATATTGTCTCTCACACGCAGCGTGAAATCCATATTGTCGTGCTTAGTGGAATTTGCGAGGGTTCTCCAATCCAGCGGCGGTGGGAATGTCGGGGGTATCCAGGGGTATGCAAATGCACCTACCCTTTCTCAATAATCGTACCTTAACAAACATTTATGAAGGGATACGTTCCGAATGTTATGGATCATAAAGTAGTTTCACTGTCAGGCAAAATTACAAGCGACCACATACGTAGCCATATATTTTAAGTTTTGTCAGGCTTGCCCACTACATAGAGCTACAGAGTATGTTTCTTGCATTTTTTCAAAGTGAACGTAACTATTTAATGTTTCTTTTTTGCTGAGATAACATGCATTAAATCATTTTACATGTAACAAATATCTCTATGAGTGAAATTATGGTACTTTACGCGATATCGACATTATTTATAGTCACAACGCAATGGAGTATGCAGAGATAATGCTAAATGTAGGTATTTAAATAAAATTATTATCGACTCCAAACTTTTACGTGGACCATACAAAATACAGTATATAAAATTCGTTATATGTCTACATCATCATCATCGTCCCTTATCGGTCCACTACGACTAATGGACTGGAAGTTAGGCAGGTGAAACCGCGGGGGTGAGGCAAGTCTTCTATACACCCACATATTATACATATCGTAAAACAAAGTCCACTGCTGGGCATAGGCCTCCCCATAGAACGCATTGTTCACGGTCACGAGCCACTCGATCCGGCGATTCCCCGCCACTTCAACCAAGCAGACCCTGGACGACTTAGTATACGATTGATTTTTTTCAAAATACTCTACTGTACGAATTTTCACATAGTCTTCGCCCATGAATAGAGCGATTCCTAAGAATGTTTTAGTGTATAATTTGCTCCTGTTAGGTTCGCTAGTTAATCATTGAATGAACTCGTTCCTGTCGTATTTAACTCTACATTGTACCACGTAATTGTTATGGGTCTCATTAACTCCCCGTTATTTCATTTTTGTCTAACTGTATACAGGTTACGGAACAATAGGTTAGATATATCGAATTGTTATGCTCATACCGAAGGTCAATGTAAAAATGTGTTGTCCAAACAAACTCCGCGCAGACGACGCGCGGTGTTGTATATTCTAGAAACATTTGCCGGCTCTTTCGCTGTTTTATTTCCATTCTTGTCATCGTCACAGTTTAACATTGTTGCCCTTTTTGCCTCGTATTCGTTAGCGGCAAAATCTTTTACGTTTTGTCGATCGTATTCCGCCTTCGGATTTCGGGGAACTTCTTTTTTGTTTTGCCATTTTGTGCTTTCGATTTTTGTTTTGCCTGAACTCGCAACGCGAAAGGGTTTCTCTGGCTTTCGTTTAATGTTTTTTTTTTTGTGGTTTAGATGTTTATATTTTGTTGGCCGATATATTTTTTAGTAAATATTTATGGTTAGACACACATTAGGTGTTTTAGTACATAGATCCCGTGAGTTCACTTATGCATAAAAATATAAATAACAATTTTAGAAAAAAAATATTTCATTGTCATTTCCGTAGTTTTTTTAATTTTTATCACCAAACTAAATATTTTGCTTAGTATGTTTTGTTTTATTTATTGGAGACATTTTTATTTGAAGTAGAACATAATACTTGGTTTATTCCGAAGCCTCCTTAAGTCTTTTGTAAATAGGTTGTCAGGCGCTTGTAGCCTTGTTGAATACGACTCAGTAAATAGTATTAAAGAAATATATTTTCACAGCACTTCTGACTTAATATATTAAGTATTGTATAAGAAAACCAAGATCTGCCGGGCTCCCAGCTTTATCAAATTGTACCAACCCTACCTATGATGATTGTGTTTTTATAGAATAGGGAGCAAACGAGAAATCCAAGCCTTTTTACGTCTATCTACGCCCATGAAAATCCACACAATTACTATGCCGATGCGTTGTCCTCCTTCCTCCGCCCCCAATGGGCAAAAAAATTAAGAGCATTATTCATTCCTTCATTGTTTTCCATTCACTTTCATTGGAACTCAAGGAACATCTTTCAATGGAACGACTGACGGTGATTGTGTTAATAAAAAAATATTCATCTATCATATTTAATCTGTCTACACCGTGTGTGTGAAATCGAAATTTTGCAACATTGAAGTACCGCAGACACTTTTTGCGGTCAACTCATTCCAAGTATTGAGTTTTAAAAAAGTAATAACTCAAATGTTTTACGACGAGCCGGATCGATAATACGAGCGCATTTCTTACCATTGTATTGGGCCGGGACATAAACGGACAAAGGGTTTTTAATGGTGTGGTTTCACGAAACACAACTCGGGAAAAAATTGTTTAATATTGCAAGTTTGTTGATTTAAAAAAAAATCTATGTGTAAATTCTGTTAAAGATAGAGCCATTCTCGTATTGCAACCTAATCGGGTCGGCGGCAGTGGGAAAGTGAATTGATGGCTATACTGTCACGTTTTGTGTGGTCTGTCATCGTATAGACTCTCTATATGATTCATTATTATTCAGTATTGGGTCGGAGTTATATAAATGTCCTGGCCGTATTGATTTACGAACTATCTCAAGCTCCGTTTATGTTGTCAATTTCTGCGATCACGTAGCTAGTCCCTTCTCTTACTTTGCTTTACGGTGGGGGTAAGGGTTATCGTAAGCGCGGAAGGTTCCCGTACAATAGGCCACCATCCAGTGTTATTGCCACGGAGCGGCACGTGTGAGTCAGATACAACCTGTCCGCTGCTTCTGAAGTGGGGCGGTGTCCATAATGGTTTTTTCCAGGATAAAATGGAGCAAAGGTCTCCTCAGGGCGTACAGCCACACAACACGCATTCGAATTTTTATCTTCAGTGTTGGAAAAGACGAGTGAAAATAAAATTGTGAGGAGGAAAAAGGGGAAAAAATGTATATGTCGCAGTCGGAGTTGTCTAAATCGCTGTATTTCATTACGGCTAGCCATTTTCAAGAACATGGCCGATTCATTTTGCGGCAAGCCAACGATTAACCCTGTTGAATACGCCTGCGTGAATTGGCGCCAGAAAGAGTTCGGCGTTACACAATAAAGCTAGCCTTGCTGAAGTAAAGTGAGTTATCCGCCTTTTTGGCAGTTCCTGACTTTATCTTAATATGACAACAACAATGGCCTCAATTGTAGAATACGGAGAAATAAAAGATTATGCCCAGATAGGTTGTAAGATTTAGGCGGGAGCGTAACCCGACGCCTTTGTGGTTAGGTTATTTTTTTATTTGCACTCAAAACACTGGTCCTAATTTCATACTTGTATCGATCACTATCACTGCCTAAAATCAAAAGATTTAATGAGGCTAAACGTCAGGCGCCACATTGAAGAACATCTTACAGTGGCAATCGGACTAATCGATAGCCCGCCACAAAACAAAACGGCCCTGTTTTTGGAAATGGCTGGCCGTGACGTTATACGGCGATTTGTACTAAACGACTACGACATATGTAAGATATATACAAATGAACAACTCCTTTCACCATAATATATGTAAACACAAACTAAAACACGACACCAAAATGTATACTGGTAAAAGTACGTATTGTTTTGATTGTAAAGTCAACCACAAAGGGGTTTACCTAACA
The DNA here is from genome assembly GCA_017140195.1 of Eumaeus atala. Classification (NCBI taxonomy): domain Eukaryota; kingdom Metazoa; phylum Arthropoda; class Insecta; order Lepidoptera; family Lycaenidae; genus Eumaeus; species Eumaeus atala. Next base: position 660,510 of record JAFELO010000040.1, on the reverse strand, counting down.
TCATATTGTGCTTATGGCGTCTCGTGAGGGTAAGTAGGGACTGAGTCGTTGCTTTTTCCCGCGGTATCGGTTTCTATAATACCGAATTTGAATAATGGAATACACAAACGAATGGAGTTTACTTGATGTGTTCGCGAAAAAGCTCACGAGAGAAAACACATTTTTAGTAATGATAGTGCCGTGCTGCATTGCGGCGGAATTCGACCGGTACGACCGGGAAGATAAATCTCCCTCACATGATACTGCCGTGACAGCTCTGCTGTCGCCTTCAGAGTGATTCGCGAGTAGCCGGTGTAGAACAACATCATGGGTGGTAGCTAATGGTATTACTATTGATAAAACCTGTGAACTTCGACACGTGTGAGCTTTGAAACTAATGTAAGATAGGAAGGGATACCTCCCTGAAGTCTCCTGTCCCAATTGATTACAATAATCAAGGAATCGGCCGCCTTGGCATTCAAGGAATCTGTTTCAAGCAGTAAATGGATAAAGACTGATGATGATTACAATAGTGATGTTGATGATGATTTCGCCATCAACTCTTATAATCGATAATATATGCATGTTAATTTAACATTTTTCGCCATCAACTCTTATAATCGATAATATATGCATGTTAATTTAACATTTTTAATTTAATTAAAATTTAAAATGAAATTGGTATCAGATTCGAAACACGGTGTCGCGTGAGGTCGGGCCAGCCCTCATGTTTGCAACGTCTGGTTATGGCGGACATAAAAACTGCAAAAAAATTAAGTCGTATTACCCTACTCGTGTTATGGGTGTAAAATGTGGTGCACCTCAAGACTGATTGAAAGCGTAACAAACTTTTTTTATGATTCTAGAATATTCTATGAAACTTGTATTGGAACGTGCGAAAAATGTTCTCACAGAAAGTAAGATTAATGCAGAGTATATCTTTTATCCAGCAATAAGTATTATGGATAAGTTCCCCTCCTTCACCCCTGCATATGGCCATCCCTTTGTTACAAACCGTACAACACATTGTAGCATATTTTTTATGGTATATGTTGACAAGCCAGCAATCGGAGTTATTTGTCGCTTACCGACACCCATTAACATCCGCATACGGGCACGCATCCTTCGCGGACAACTAGTAAGTAGTACTGACGATAATGTTCCATATTTCTCTACGCTGACGTCATAGGACCTTTCGGAGGCTCGTAAAGGGTCGTGCACTTTACGAGCGATGCATCAATAAACGGACTGCCTCTTTGTCCAGTGGTAAGCATGTTCAAACACGGATCATGAGGTCCCATGTTCGTATCTCGGGTCGGTCCAGAAAAAGATAATGTTACTTTTTAATAACATCTCCATAGTCAGGAGGTTAAGCGGTAATATATCCCATGCCTCGGAGTGCACGTCAAGTCGTCGGGCCTGCGCCTGATCTCTCCGCTTGTTTTGGCCTCACCGAAATTGGGACAGTGATGATGAGATGGCTGGCGTGTGTTGGTATCGCTTGTTGAATCTCATAACGTATTGCCAGTAGTTGACATAGTTGGCACCCTCCCAAATCGATAGCTTGAGTTCCGCGGCGATGTGTACCTTTGTGCTTTGTACAATTAACAACGCGGATGATTGTTCGTTTTCTCTTTATATCGGTTTTATGATACGGAGGGCGGGAAGTTATAGCTTCGCTGTCGTGTTTCGTACGGTTTTTAAGAGTCATGATTATAAATTAAGAGAATATGTAAAAGTAGAAGAACGCGTCACATAACGTCTAATTGTCCGGATGTTTGTGGGCGTTGATAGTTCCCAGTTACGCTCCGACTGCTATTATTTCCCCCTTTTGCTGGACTGGCAGATATCACGGTATCTCGCTTAATACGTCCCGTTTAAAACACCTCTTTCCCTTCAAACACACCCAAACATGAGCTTGTAACACCTCTTTCTCTTCATACACACCACACATACATGAGTTTGAAACACCACTTTCCATTCATACACACATATACATGAAGTATAAATATAAGATTCGGTTTCGGTTCTGTTTGCTTAATTACGTTAAGGCAATCGATACCTTTGGAGTAGTAGTACCACACTATTCCAAGCTTTTACTTACTACGCGTTCGTTTCGTAGGCGATTTGTGTGTTTCCAGTGGCCAATTGGAGGCGAGTATGGAAGGAGAGCAACACATCTACATTACAATTATCCGAATGTCCAAAGGCTGAAGTAGTTTTTAAATGGCGATTGCTCGTTTGATCGCACTATAACACAATTAACCAATTGAACTCATTCAAATTCATTCGATTTAACGTAAAAACAATTCGCACTGCTCAATCATCATCAGATAATAAAGAACAGCCTAGAAATGTTTATCTATTTTAGTCACCGCAAACAACATACGTTTTTTTTTTCGGATATAAACAAGAATGTAACAGAGGTTCCTGGGATATACGGGAGCTTGGGGCGTATATTTATTCTGTGCACAAACATTATTTGTCCACTTCCGAACACTAAATCTGCGTTTGTTAGATTACTTTTGTTAGGCCAACAAAGAGAACTGGAAATAAAACGGCGTGGCTTTTTGTGTCTATAAGACCTTTTGAAGGATAAACGATATGTAGACATCGTAGGCCAAATAGAAAATTAAAGGGTACGAAGGACAAAAAGCAATAAACCTTCTTTAAGGTTACGTTTTGCTTGTATATTATATGTTCCTTAGCCAAGCTCAGTAGCGGAAAGCGCGATAAATTTTTGTTGGAATAAGCTAGCATCATATTAAAATTTAGGTATTTTTAGTATAGGATGCCAAACGAGCGGTCGAAGTCTGCTATGCGTTAAAATCCTTTGAGTACCTTATACGTTTAAATTCATATTTTCCCTATGGAAACTTTGACGAAGTTTAACGTGGGCGGTGTCAATAAATACGTCACGCGAGTGACATTGGCTACATTAAGATATAATTACAATCGAGTTTTTTTTCGGTTTTCAGTTTATGATACTTGTGCATTTACTTAAAAAATACTTTGTAAATCGTTGTGTTAGTATCGCAAATTTACATACTCTACTTTTATTGGTTACAAGAACATATTCAATTGAAATCCAAATAAAGAAATAATAAAATGAAGTTGGCGGTTTTGCCCTCGAGATATATTTATCAGCTCATCCCATTTGTTTGTGCCATTGCGTTTTCTAGGTGCTAGTGAGCTTTTATATATAGAAACAGTGACGTCACTGCTCGGCTGTGAAAATAACGAGCAGTCGAATTACCAATGATGTTTTACAGAGCATTGTGAGTTAAAATTAAAATATATTACACGCGCGGCGTTATGAAATTAATAATAAGATCTAAACAAATAGTTTATATCCGATTAATTTAAACATGAAAGTGTATGTATATTTGTCATTCTTCTTGGATGAAATACCATAGGTACAAATTAAGTTCTGGAATGAAACCGCAGGACACATTTAACTAAGTAACTTAAAGTACTGCGACAAATATTTCGTGCGGTTTGTCAGTCTGATGGACCCATTGGGAGCGGTAGTAAAAGGAGGGCAGCACGTCTATCGAGATACCGTATGTATTGTAGCAATTGACCCTCTAAATGGAATCTGAGTGATACAGTTAGCTCTTAAAGATTTAGGTTATATATTAGTTCTATTGTATGATGACGAACACGTTTGTTCGACTTCTATAATCGACTTCTACATTCGAGTAACCCATATCGGCATTCGAGTAACCCATATCGACATTCGAGTAACCCATATCGACATTCGAGTAACCCATATCGACATTCGAGTAACCCATATCGACATTCGAGTAACTCATATCGACATTCGAGTAACCCATATCGACATTCGAGTAACCCATATCGACGTTCGAGTAACCCATATCGGCATTCGAGTAACCCATATCGACATTCGAGTAACCCATATCGACATTCGAGTAAACCATATCGACATTCGAGTAACCCATATCGACATTCGAGTAACCCATATCGACATTCCTCGAATGAATGCATCAGAGTTACACCAGACGCCGAATTACTCACGTTGTTGTCAGAAATACCTTTTTCCGAACTTAACGACCAACCATCATGACTGCTCTGACCTAGCCTAAGTCATAAGCATAAGCGTTTTATAAGTATATTTAAATATTTTTAATTAAATTACATTCTGTATACGCTTTAAGACCTCTACGGGGTGGGTAGATAAAGATACTGTTATTTTAACCGATGATAAAACGGAGGAGGTTCTCAATTATTATTTATTTTTAAATGTTAGACCACGCACAGATATAAGAAAATTTTAACCCTAATATCAAAAAATAGGGGATGACTTAGTATTCACTCGCTGATTTCATTCGTTGATTTAATTTTTGTTAATAATAATAATAACAACGTTTCTTTCAGACAATAGTCCACATTTGGTTATTTATGTAACATTAGGATATTTTTTTATAATAATTACATATAAAAAATACATTTGCACACCGGTTTTAACGTACAAGTTGTCGCGTAGTCATACGAAAAGAAAAACGTCACTGAGTAATAATGTGTACCCACCCAATGCTTGAAAGTGTCAGTATTCTAGAGACGGTCATGCAATTCTTTTAATACCGTTCTTATACGTACCAATTCGGGACCAGAAGGATGCAGTACGGTGCCTGAGTATCACAGTGAAGGAGTTTACTCCCACATGAGCAAGCATACCGGAAGCACTGCAGCTTCGTTTCAAGCCCGTAAGTTGTCGAAATGTGTTGTTATACTGCACTCTTAGTGTATGATGCGATCTTGATGAGTCCAAAGTTGGCACGTGTGAAACGTTTAACAAAATGTTTTGAAAAGTTGTGTCTTTACGTTTTGGGTACATTTGAAGAATCTTCGGGCAATCATGTTGCCTACAATTGACAGAGCTCTTCGCTGTCTTTCTAAGTCAGCGTCATCGCGTAATGATGTGGCCAAGGTACTTAAAATTGTCAACAAATTTTACTTGCTGGCCGCTTAAGTAGAGCGTCGGACTGAATATGGTCCATATTTTACTGCCTTCCCCGACCAAAATATCATTTCAGTTTTATTTGGATTATAGGTTAAGTTGCGAGAACATGCATATCGTTCACAAATAGGAATTAATTTACGCAACCCTCTGATTGAGGTGCTAATCGACACCATATCTTCAGCGTGGCTCAAGTTGTTGACAAACTTGTCACCCAACCTAAGGCCTACCTCCGTGCGGCTCAGCTCCTCGATCAGTTCGTTGACATACAGATTAAACAGATCAGGAGAGGTGAGCCCATCCTGTCTAACACCGCACGCAAGTCTGTAGCTTTCAGACAGTGTACTTCCCCACCTCATATTATTATACTGTACCAGTAGCCAGCAAGTCAATAACATCATCAGACACTTTGCTGTCGTGTAGTTTAGACCACAGCCTATCATGCTGTATAGTATCAAAAGCGCTGCTTAAGTCCAAAAAACACGCGTAGGCGGTGGTGTTATTTTTAGTATAATATTGAACGATTTGCTTTAACGAAAATATTGCCATGTCGGTTCACAGCCCTGCCCTGAACCCAAATCGTGCGTTACTTATTTTAAGTTCACAATTAAGATTATTTTGTAAGACTCTCTCAAGCACCTTGGGCACAGTCGTCGCCAGAGAAATAGGCCTATAGTTAGTTACCCACGCTCGAGATATCACCAGTTTATTTTTAGGGATAGGTACAACTAGGGTTCGGTAAGTATGAATGTCGCATACAGAGATTAAAAATTGGGCCAATATCTCGCTTACTTGGTATCCAGCATTCGTGAGGTGTTCTACTTACAACGTCACTATACTTAAACCGTCGTGGCCCGGAGACCTGCCATGCTTCATCCTTCTCAATATGTCCACAATACATACAGGTGAAAAATGACAAGACTCCGTTCCACGGTAACATTAATACAAATGTGCGCCGTCAATTTGAGACGTATTGTTGGGGCCACAAAAGGATAATTTAAAAGTATTACTTATATATTTAAGGTCCTTTTCCCCTTTAACACATAGAGGTAATGAATTTTTATAATTAACTTTCTTTGTATCTCTCCAAAACTTGACTCTATGTTCTGCAAAGAATTTTAGTAAAATCATAATATAATTCATCAATATGCTTCTTATGTTCTATACGATTACAATTAATACTATCACAGTCAAAATTAAAATAGTTTTTCCCCTTTAAAATATTAAATTTTTGATTAATAAAATCAATCAGTTGGAGCTTTTTATTGGCTACCAACGCCCATAGACATCCGCATAATTTAATGCAGGTGTAGAGCATAGATACTGCAACGTTGCGGCGGTATCATGTGAGCAAGAGGTTGTTGTTGCTTGTACCGGCCCATTCAGCCGCAATGCAGTCATCATCAATCGAAATCGCTTCGCTTATGAGCATATACACCACGACTCGCAGAGATTGCGTCGCGATTCGGTTCACGTGTCTCGGTACATAAAGGCAGGTATGTTCACGTGTCTCGGTACATAAAGGCAGGTATGTTCACGTGTCTCGGTACATAAAGGCAGGTATGTTCACGTGTCTCGGTACATAAAGGCAGGTATGTGAATTTTTTCGCCATGTCAATTTAGTTGAGCACCCGATAAGGGGCTATTTAGTGGGTACTTAAGTAAATAGTTGTCTTACCATAAACCGGTTGCCTTTAATTGGACAATCGTAATTTTGTTGGGCTGACTCGACTGACTTGAAAATAAAAGAGGCAGTTTTTTTGTGTAAGTTACACAATTTTCGTAAATTATCAATTTTATTATTATTTCTTGCTTCAGGTGTAGCTTAATAGTGTATTTAATAGAGGTGCAACAATATTAACCATTTTGTTGTTCATTATGTTTAGGGAAAAAGGGAAAAACGTTGGAAGTGAAGACATTTTTTGGCTTCAGTGTCTCGTATCCTTTCAATATATCGACTGGTTAGGTGCCCTTTTCACACCATTGCAATCCTCCACAGTTTTCACATCTATCTTATTCGTTTCCCATTCGTTCCTTACCAAGTAAACTATTGAGAAAATAAAGTTTAGACAATGATAGATATATTCATTTACTTTTATATCGATATTAATTATACAACAAAGCCCCAGAGTCTATCTGTATATGATCGTTTTCCTCAAAAAGTGCTGAATGGATTTTCATACCTTCTTCACCAATTGATCGAGCGACTCCCGACCATAACCCCTATGGTAACAGTCCAGCACTGTCATTCACAGACAAAGCCCGGACGGATTACGTGTTTGTTATATTCTTGGATATTTAAAATTAACTTATGTATTAACAATGTCAGAAATTCTACATTCTAGAGATAAATCAGTTCCAGCAGCAGCGAAGCAGTTTAGAATATCGCTAATGGTACCTACGTCGGTACTGGTAACAATATTTGTACAAAACTTTATTATACATTGTTCATCATCATCAGCCGGACGACGTCCACTGCCGGACACAGGCCTCCCCACAGAGCGCCACAGGTCACGGTCACGAGCCACTTGCATCCAGCGGCACTTTAACCACGACGTCAGTCCACTGGGTCGAGAGTCCAGGAGGTCGAGAACCTTTCCTGCCCAACGGTTGTTGGTTCTGCGAGCAATGTGGCCTGCCCATTGCCACGTCGGCTCGGTAATTCTCTGAGCTATTTGGTTAACTCTGGTTCTAATGCGGATTTCCGAATGTCGGACCATATCTCGCAGATAAAAAAGCATAGGTCCTTCCATTGCTCGCTGAGTGACTCCGAATTTATTGTTCATTTAGCGCCCAAGTTTCGGTATCATATATCATCACTGATAACGCAAACTGGTCGTACATTTTCGACTTAAGGCACTGTGGTATTTTGGACGAAAAGATCTTAAGTTGTAATCCGAGTTGGATTCGGCGGACGACCACTTTCTCAGAGTTGGATTTACCTAATTGGTCAGTTTGTACCAGGTACGCGTACTGATCTACGACTACAAGAACTGAGCACTGATACATTGTTAGACTAACTGATTATGACTAGAATCAATATATAATTCCTTGTTCTGTTTGTAAAAAAATGAGATAACGTGGGATAGTATTACTGTTGAAAAATCTGAAAGTCCGACATCGTCCATACGTCATCGGTACGTACTCTGGCAAACTTTTATCCGGGAGCTAAAACATTTGATCGTCTTGACCTTAGTTCGTACTCAAAGTACATCTGTCCAGTGGCTCGGCCTGCATCAATAACACCAGTCGTTTGTCTCAGTTATGCGGGTTCTATATCGGAGTGATTGATAGGATTACGATACGTAATAGGTCCCAGGAAACGATTTATTTCGTCGTTGCAAAATGTCGCGTTCGATGTATGCGTGGGGAGCATGGAATAGCTAAGGTGCGAAGGGAATATGTAGATCTAAACCAGAAAAGTTAGTAACATTAAACGTTATATACTTACTCTGGCCATAAATACTGTTACATTTAAAAACAAAAAGTATTACATTTGAACTTAGAATCTGTCACTCCTATACGATTGTTCATTGTGTTTTCTCATTTTGGCGCCAATACATAATTGGAGTGGGGTGATAAGGAGAACAGAATCGCTGTGATTGCATTACATGAAGTAAGTATGCAGCTAAATACAATTTTTAAAACTCTCCTAACAGTAAGTATTAGTCAAATGTTTGTGTACTGATCTATTATTAGGTAGAATGAGACTTCCTCTGCTTATGTCAGAGAAAGATCTGGCCATCCACGTAGTGTTCGTACGAAAAAGGTGGTCAAGGCAGTAAGGGAAAGAAATCGGACAGAATTTCTTCGAATTCGAAAACAAAAGATTTTATCTCGGGAAATGAAGATGACACCTAGAACCATGTCGCGTATTTTAGGAGATGGATTAGGACTTGCAGCCTACAAAAGACGCTGTTCACCTATTGACACCAAATATTATAGCCTATATTTTAATTAAGAAATGACTAGGTGATTTCTCAAGTAATAAACTAAAGGTGAATAGGGTGGTAAAATCGAAATAACTACTGAAGCGCTACGCAATGGCAGGTCATAGAAAAAAATTGTTTACAGATGAGAATTCCTTTACATTTGAGCATCATTTTAACAAATAAAATAACCGTATTTGTGTTCAAAGCTCTAAGGAAGGTTCGAAATTCGTCGACAGAGTACAACGTGGTCATTAACTGACTTCAGTCATGGTGGAGGTGCTATTTATGTAGCAGTGACTGAGCCATACTTTTGTAACAAAATGTATAAAAACATCGGCACAAGAGTATCAAGATACCATTCTTCAGAAGGTAGCTAAGCCCCTTAGTAACACCATGTTCAATAACCCAGTGTGGTCCTTCTAGCAAGAATCGGCGACGGGTCATATAGCTCGGCCCATGCAGTCTTAGTTGGAAGCGAATTTCTCGGACTTCATCAGAGCTGAAGACTGGCCGTCGTCTGGTTGCGATCCACTGGATTATGATTCATAGTCAGTTTTAGGGAGCTTACCCTAAACACTATAATAATTTGGTGTCCCTGAAACAATCCATGCGATTGGGCAGTGAAGAATTTCCCCCATGGAGAGAGTGCGTGCTTCTAATGATAACATTATATATATATAATAGCTTCTAAGAATGACTGTCCTGTGTGTCTAAAGGACAGTATTGCAGCCAATGGAGACCACTTCGAACTTCGACGTAAAAAATAATATAGAAGGCTTACTTTTATATTATTTTTTACTAATTGTTTTAATTTTGTGTGTTTAACTAACACACTAAAAGTAATAAATGTTATTTGCAATTAATAATTATTTTGTTCTTTATTACAATATTTGTGGTAAGACTAGGTATGTCTATCTATACATACATTAAGATAAAATCAATTAAAAAAAGATTTTCTCAAAATGGTCTGAACACATTTTTATTTGGTTTTGGATCTATGCATGGGTATGCCTAGATGAGATGGGTTCCTGTGGAAAGTTTCAGGATTTTTTCACGAATCTGTAGTATAATAAGAAACGTCTGCTCACGGCTACCGTACTTCTCAATGGTTTGTCTGATTTTTATAAACTTTGGTACATATGAGAAAAACGACTTGTGTATATTTAAACGGATACGAAATTCAGACGGGGTAAACCGCGGGCCGCGACGGCGGTATGACGTATAACCGGACAGATGTGTCGGGCTCAGCTCCTGTCAAACAAATGCTTTTTCTTAATGTTTTTATCATGGAAGAACAAAGGAGCTGTCCGTGTTATTTATGACTACCGAGTCGCGATCCGAATAAACCGGTTTTTCATAGAATAGGTGGGCAAACGAGCACATAATTACTACGACGATGCGTTGCCCTCCTTTCACCCCCTCAGTGGGCCACCGGCGACTCAAAAACCTAACGAAACGCGACACTAAAGACGCCACTTTACAGCGGTATTATGTGTTATTAATTATTAAGATACCACAAAATAAACGGACTGAACAATATTCTAATGTTGCTAGTGTGTAACAGTGTATGCAACTTTAACATAGTCAAGAAATGTCTATTCTAAACTGAATAACATAAATCCCGACAGTTTACTCGTAAAACATATCTTTACGATAAAACTACTTTTACGGATTTTATCGCGCTTTATTAAATTATTTATGTAGCCCGACGTTTCAGAAGCTTTACAGCAACCATAGTCACGGGTGGACCATGGTTGCTGTAAAGCTTCTGAAACGCTCGTGAAAACAAACTTAAAAATAGTTTTATTGTAATGTCTAAAATTTGTGTAAACTTAAGACATCAATAAAACATATTTCACTGTCCCCATGTCGCTCGCGTTATCAACAAGAACCTAACCGCACCTCATACATTAACATTCGTCAAGCCGTTATACATTTAAATGCTACTCTCTAAACGATTATCCTCCTACTGGCGCAGTCGGTTAAATATATGGTCCACTAATAAAACAAACAATATTAAAAAATAAGAAAGTCGTTGTATGAAAGGCTCCATAAATCTGGTTGATGTGTATTTAAGAGGTGACGTGCGTCACACCGGCAGTAAAACGGTTACGACTGCGTGGGCCGTACAGCGTGCGGGACGCGGGGCTCGGGGCGTGTGTGCGTGCTCGAGCCGTTAGTCTTCATCTACTTGCTGTGGTCTTGTGCTAAAATGGTTAATTGAGGACAAACGAGGAAGAGGTAGTGCCATGCTGCATAGGAGGAGGCAGTTGTCATGCATAGGCCATGACACTACATCCTCCTATGCAACGCGATTGGGCCGACACGACCGGGAAGGTACCTCTCGCTCACATAATACGTCTTCAGTATCCCGTTTCGTGCGGTTTGTGAGAACCCGTTGGCCCATTGGGTGGGGGAAAAGATGGCAACGCATCGGCATAGTAATTATGTGGATTTTCATGGACGTCGGTGGTCGTAAAGAGGCTCCGATTACTCGTTTACCCCTATTCTATAAAAAACGAGTCCTTATGGTGATTACTGTAGCCCTTTAACATCCGCACAAATAAGTTGCTCTCCTTCTCCGCATAACGTACAGCACGTAATGCGATAGCTTAGTTTCTTTTTTCCCGGTCGACCTGATTCTGATCTAGCAACAATGAAGGAATGGTACATTACCTGTTACTAGGAGCAATTTTTTTTAAGTACTGACTATGTGAAATGTTTCTTTTTTCTTCTGAATGTAAAGTAATTTTTGTGTTATCTACAAATATTTGCGCCAAGTTTGGACATCAGCTATTCAGTACTTTTATGTGAAAGAACAACAAACATACATACAAACTTTTATACTTGTAATATTAGTAAGATTTAATGATCCTCCCGTTTCAGGTACATGTACAGATACACAAACCCATTAAGCGTTAGTTTTAATTAAAAAGGCCCCAAACACGTCATTAGTGTTTCCGCGTGGGCACTAACGGGCGTCAATCGCGAATGGCGGTCCTCGTACCGTGAGACTTTAATTACGAGAAACTACATATTTCCTACATTTCGCGTCAAGCAGACAGGCCGTGCGTGTGCTGACGAGCGGAGCGGTTTGTGTGATGTGAACACGGCTTTGGATTGGGTCATGTTATATGATTACATTTCATTAAAATATCGGGTAATATATTAATCTAGTAAAAATCATAACATTTGGTCGCGCCATTCAGAGAAACAAATTGAGAGAAAAAAAATATATTTGATAAAATAGTGTCGGCCATTTTACGTGTTACTTTTGGGCCCAGATTACCCACATTATGGTCATTATCATAAGCCATCACCCACATTTTGGTCATCCTCACAAGCCTAATACATACTAGCTGCTCCTCACGGTCATGTTGGCAGAATTGACAGAAAAAAATCATAAACATCTGTTGAACCGTTTGGAAGTACTAAGGCTACAATCATTGACACCAGACTTATTCAATATTACCTGAAAAAACTCACCGTTGTAAATACCCGCTACTTTACTAACAGCGCGTCAGTCAACATGATCGTGAATACTGTGAAGTCTTAAATTATTAAAGAAGCGTTTTATGAAGCCGCGGGCATGTGTTCGCTGCCTTATGTACTTAGTCGGAATCACCTTCGTAGCCGCGGAGCTTTGCGTTGCTACGAGTCCGTAGGCTGCATGGGGCGGCGTAGTATCGATCCGCGCTCCGACGCTCCCAACGTTACAAGCCGAAGCGTTGATGCGTTTTTGTGATGTAGACAGATAAGCCATGTCGTAGTCGTTCTTGTTGTTTCATTTCACTTCAAATATCACATAGAAACCTAAGGTATGTACTAATATGATGAAACGCAATTTATGGGGGCGATATATGTGGAACATCTTCTCATAATAAATTATATTATATTAATTATTAGATATACTTATGAATATTATGTTAGTTCATAGTCATCAGAGTTTCTGCAACAATTTGACGCATGAATTTATTTTGTACACACTTTATTCTTGACCACTTTTTTATTCTAATTTTAAATTAATAATAAAAATAAAAAGGAAATCATTCAGTTTGGTAGCTGGCAAGCTTTCAATTAACGCCAAGACGACCGATCTCCTGCTACTCGCATCCATCCCGGACCGGCTACTGCACGGAGATCGTCTTCCTACCTGGTGAACGGTCGACTAACACTTATTTTTCCTAAGCGCGGCCTCCACTTCGGAACCTTACTGGCCCATCTGCCATGTGTTCTTCTGAGTGTGTGACCAGCCCATTGCCACTTCAGCGAGCTTATTCGTCGAGTGCTATCGGACACTTTACTTCTCTGCCTTATGACTTTGTTACGAATTCTGTCGGACAGAAAAACCCCAATATAGCACTTGCGGACCAGTCCTAAATTAAGAGGCCATGTTTTGACTCCGTAGATTATCACGAGGAGTACTCATTGGTCGAAGACGTTTGTCTTCAAGCTCTGCGGTAGAGGCCACGTGACAATGTGACGAAGCTTCTGGAATGATGCCCAACCCAACTGAATCCTTCTATCGGCTTCCTGCTCGGAGTTATGTCTACCTAGTTGCAATAGTTGTCCGAGGTGGACGTATTCGTCTACAACTTCGAGAATAGCACCATCGACGTTGACCGGCCTGGGAAGAACGTGTTCGTTGAACATGACTTTGTCTAGTCCAAGTTCATCATGCCTCATGAACTTGGACTATGTAGTCTATGTAAGAATACGTAGGGAGCATTCATTTAGGCTGTGCAACATTTCCTGCAAGCTCTTTAACGATTCGGCCACCACACAAAAATAATACAGTACTAAAAAGGTCTACATTACTAAAAATCGTTGAATTTAAAGTGAAATTTGAAATGATGCGGCTTTTAGTACTGTAGATCATCGAATAGACAGGTGAATTGTGTTGAAAGTCACTTGTGGCGGGAGTCTATCAGCGATGAGTGATAGCCGACACTCCGACACGTCTGTCATCGGTCACGTGACCGCTGTCGCGCGTCACGACGAGTGGACCCGTCGGCGAGATGTGTCAGCAGTATGAACTATTGAATGACTGAATATTCTTCCAGTGCACGTTGTAAAAATATATTACAAACAAAACACAGAGGGAGTTATATATAAAAGCGGAAAAACTCACCGATTCGACACGGAATCTCAGAATCTATAACACCTACAAACTTAAAATGGCTGGCAGGTTCTTAGTAGTGTGCAGAAATACGCTAAGAACGAATTTTAAGAAACTCTACAAGTAAGTGTGCGTATTTGCGGGCAGAGTAGTGGTGGGTGGCGAAACCGTCATTTATTTATAAAAGATACCGCGAAATCATGTAGCAATAAAAACCCAGTATCACTCACACAACAATCCTAATCTGGAGGCACTTCACATCACATAAAATTTATTAAGAGATAGTTATCGGCTGACGTGACAGGGGGAAGGTCCTATCTCTCATATGATGCCGACATGAAGTGACGGATAAGTTGGCGCGGTTGTGCGTTTTAAGAGTAAAAAAGGACAAAGCATCTGCATCCACGGATATTAATGAGCGTCGATATTATTCTTTAAATTTATTTTTTAGAGAATTAGTTTCATTTATTATTTGTTTTCGTACGACTATTATTATCATTGTAATGTAACCAGAACGTAAATCAAAAAACTGTTGAAGTAACACAATTGCTGCATTTGCATGCAGATGGGTTCTTAATAATAATTATATAGTTGGATTTTTTTTAATACACTCCATACTAACATCATAATGTTATAAATACGAAAATCTACAGGTCTGTCCGACTATGTTCCACTTTTAAGTCTAAACCTCTGGACGGATTTGAATGAATTTTCTTATGTGTACAGTTCAATTCTTGAGTACTATAAAAAAATTAATCCCTAACGACGTTGATGGGGGATAAAATTTTGTATGAAAATACTTTGAAGAATCAACCACTCCTAGATCCTAGATCTGAAGAGTAAATTCAACAGTTTAATGAATGTTTAAGTAATATCTTTTAAAACTAAGCCGCGTAGTGCGACCTAGACTGGACAAAAAGTCTGTACAAATAAATACAATGTCTGTATGAAGAGAGTAATGAATGTGGAGGAGGCAAGGCAGGTGTGTAAGGATCGTCATGTATGGCAGTAAGTTCTCTCTACCTACCCCTGTGAGCCGGCGCGAAGATGTGTTGTTGTTGTTATACTTTGAAGACAGCTATATTATATATAAAACTGTCTAAAGCTGTCTGTATGTATGTCATCGTTATTTTCCAAATCTACTGAACGATTTTCATACGGTTACGGCTATGAATAGAGCTATTCCCAAGGAAGGTTCTACTATATAACTTCGCTCCTGTTATTTATGGTCGAAGCCGAAGCGCATCGCTAGTTAAAGTATAA
The DNA here is from genome assembly GCA_017140195.1 of Eumaeus atala. Classification (NCBI taxonomy): domain Eukaryota; kingdom Metazoa; phylum Arthropoda; class Insecta; order Lepidoptera; family Lycaenidae; genus Eumaeus; species Eumaeus atala. The sequence continues at coordinate 645,236 of JAFELO010000040.1, read as the reverse complement.
ACTATAAAATGTATGCAGTTGGTATGTAGAAGACCTGGTAGGTGTATGTATGCAGTACAAAAGAGCTTTTATTCTTCCTAGAAGCCATTTGACATAAACAAACCTACAGAGACACCTAGCGGTGTAACAAAAGACAATCTCGGTTACTTTACGCTCGCTGAATTTTCATGAAGCTATAAAAATTTTCCGTCCAAATACACCGATGGTAGATATGTAGAGTTATTTTATCATTTCCCATCCCTAGAACGTTCCTAACCCGGTCGGCTTATTTTCTTGAGGATCTTAATTTTTTGTTTTAAATCTCCTTATGTTGTGCTTGTATGGCAATACGGATGTAGAATGCTAGAGAAATCAATGTCAACATCATGAACATAGGTCCTGTAAAAAACGGGGTTGAAGGTGAGGTGACCTTTATGTCATTGACCATAGACTTATAAATATCACATCAGTACAATTAAAACATGAAAACGAATTCTAATTAAATTATCTCGAAAGTAACTACTTTCGACATAATTTGATTAGAATTAGTTTAATTAACGTTATATGTTGTGTGATTATGGTAAGTGATTGAAACAAAAGTTATTGTGCATGATGTAAGCAATCTATTACAGATATCTTGCCGGTATTTTGAAAATATTATTATTCATTGTTAATCAACAAGTCAACAGGTAACACTCATACAGTGACGATTCATACAAACTTGTATAGAACTTGTAATAACTTTGTACAAACTTTTTGATTAGTTTAGCTCGCACTACGCGACTTAGTTTCAAAAGATATTACTTAAATATTCATTAAATTTACTATTCAGATGCTAGCTTGTGCGGATGTATATCTTGCATTGCAGCCAAGTCAGGCCGGCATGGCCGGGGATAAACCTTTGACTTACATAATATCTGCATAAAATAGCCCCTGTGCTGATTTATAAGTAAGTTCCGGTAGTTTTGAAAGGTGGAAGAATCCGGTTCAAGGGGTGATATTGATTCGGAAGACAACGCATCTCCATGTCCTCGGATTATGCAGATACTATGGGATTTAGTAGTCGGTTAGCATAGTACGGATAACTCATTTTTACTGCACTTCGACATACAAAAAATTAACTCCGTTCTGAACTTGTGCTACCTGACCAATAACTAAAAAGCTCTTATGACAATACATGACTGACATGAAAAAGTTGTAGATGTGCTATGGGGCTGTACTCACACAACGCGAGAGAAATTTCCTACGGTTTAGAACCACACGATGTTAAGTGAGCGAGAGGTGACATCCCACTGAGCCGTCTCGATTCGGCCGCAGTGCAGGAATTGTACTGCGTCTTACAAAATTTAAATTGTATTCCTACAATGCGAGAGGAACTCCGAGCCCGGGTCCCGTGGCTGCGGGCCCGGCATGCGACGCGACTCAAATGAAATTCTATGTTAGTGCAATAACTCAGACGTTGCCCTAGTGGAATCGGTCCAATTTATTCACTTCTGTCATTTCTTTCCTCGAAGATCACCGAGGGCCCTAAATGTTTTGATTGTGATATAACTGTAGATATTTTACAATCAAAATACTTGAAACCGTCAGCGGTCTTCGAAATAATGTCAGAGATGTATACGCTACCATCTTTATTACGGTAATTTAAATGTTCCTTTACTTAGAGATGTGTTCTTCTCGAGATGATGATGGACTAGAATCAGCTACGGAAGCTGATTTTAGTCCAATGCGAGTGGCAATCCGCTGTTTTGGCGTTTATTAAAAGAATTGTTTTTAAAAAAAATATTAGGAAAGAGAAGTTTTTTTGTAGATTACAATCCATGTTACATTGATTTTATGTATAACATATTAAAAAAAACTACTGATTATGTTGTATATAAAATGATTAGCATATATAATTTCATTGTAAGAAAGAAATAACAAACACATTTACGAGTACACTAGCAGGATCACTTATACATGATTAATTATAAGACTAATGAAAGAAAAGCTGGTTGTCTGTAAGTCGGTTTAGGGATGATATAATTTTACGTGATAACGGTTTTCTAATTGATTTTTGAAGGCGTCGCCCGACGTAATGAAAGAGGCGACTTGTCACGCTCCGCACATTCAAAAAATTACTATTACTCGGAACGTTACTATGACATCACATTAGTTGGTGCACCTAGCGTTAACAACTAACAACACGTTATCACGTCAAACAATTATACACAAGATATATTATATTTCATTTATAACACACATCCTCATCTATTCGATGGGTATGACGTGAATGTCACTACCGATTTCTGATCAGACATTGATCGAATTGCATTTGCGACGTTCCGCGTCACATCCAAGATATGCAATTATTTGCGAAATATATTTCTCGTTGTAAGTATAATCATTTCAGTTGTATTTAGACCCGCACAGGGTCCGAGATTTAAAACACACTGTATGTAATTCACACTAACTAGAAGTAGAACACCAGAATGGTATCTACGAGGTGATATACAAGTTTTCAATTGCGTAAGGGAGCAAAGGAACAACTGGAGAATTTTGGTAGATAACGACGCTCGTAGACATTCGCATAACTGTTATGCAGATGTTTTACCCTCCTTCCAACTTCCTCCTCTAACTACTTCACAATGCGCACGAAACACACGAAATGCGACAGTCTACCTGACACAAGCGAGATGTGCCATTTTTGTCATGCCGGCCCAATAGGTCTAGTGTACAGCTTACTTTACTGATAAATGTCACTCCGAACTCTCTATTATATTAGAGCTTATTCAAATAAGCTCAAATATAATTATTTCAATTGTAATTGCTCAAGCAAAAACGATTTTGTTAAAAAGAATTCCCACTTACGCTAACGTTTAATAAAAAATCAGTTTTTGTACAGCGCCCGAGTAGAGTGTGGCTGTGATGGTGGTCTGGAATTTCATCTGCAAAAAATATTAGACAAATCCGACGCGCGCTCCCTGGGGTGTTCGACGTCGCCTGCGTTTATTAAAGGCGATATTATTTTTATGCCGTAGCGTATATTTTCAATTCCGATAGTATATAAAACTAATAAGTGAAGGTATCTCTGGTGTCCCAAGAGTATGTCAGTGTATAACATGTGAGTAAGCAATATGTGAGACCCACGCATTATTGTTTAGTTCTTCAAAACTTAGAATTAACATTTTATCCCGATCCTGAATCTCAACAGATTTAATCCTTATTAAGACAAAAGTTCGTTTCGCCCACGGATTTTGTTTAATTTCCTTACACTTTAAGAGATTTGTGAATCAACTTCAATTTGTGATCGTAAAATGTTTGCAGATGGTGTCTGGATGATGTCATGAACAGAGTTGTTGTTTTCGGTATGCATCAATTCATTCCATTGATACATACCGAGTAGTCACGCTATATATATATATATATATATATATATACGTACATCGCGCTATATATGCTTCACGTAGTAGTAATGAAGATTGCAATAAAACATTAATCAAATTGGCATCAACTTCTTACCGTATATTGGGAAAGCCAGATTTGTATTGACATAATATGTTACAGGCCCTGGCCTAACTAACTTTGGAATAGAAAAAGGAGATTATAGCCCTTTCAATATTTTCCTCTTTCTATTCCAAAGTTTAGCGAACCAGGGTGTGAAAGTTTGCGTCCCCTTCATATTCAGATCACAGGGACCCTTGGGGTCCGACCTTACTCTCGGACATATGATTTACGTAACGTGTAGATCTAATTTCATTCCTTGGTTTCAGGGCGAGAAGGACAATGGCAAGAATTGTATATTATCGTGTGAGAAACGGAAAGCCGACGACATGGACATCAACAAAGACTTGAAAAAGGTAAGCTTGAAGCTTTTACATTGTTTGATATCACCTGTTTCTTGGCTTATGTTTAAGAATTGTATGTTTGATAAACTGCACGAATTGCGCCAGTATAATTTAAGAAATCGTTATGCCGTTACCTGACGATTATTATTTTCGATACATGTTCTGCGTTATTTTCCTTCACACCTAATGGAAACTTATGGCGAATAATCATGGACGCCCAAAGAACATTTAGTAATACCCGAGCACTGACGGACACTTTTACAACCTCAGAATTGGATCTTGGAAGTCCCCGAGTGGTATCAATAAATAGGAGTGAATGAAATTAAAAAAGGATAAATCGGAAAGGGACCGGCTCGCTCTACATTAGACGCGACATTAATGAAGACATTACGTTTGCTACAACGGCACATTAGGGTCGGAATACGCTTTCAATGGTTTCGATCACGCGACCTTCTCTGATAAAATCGACCACCTCCGTGGAATCCCCGAAAATATTCATTCGGAACCGTAAAACTTTGTAGTAGAGCGTATTTTCGTGTAACTTGCGAAAGAGTAGGGCGAATATAGAAACTAGGTAAACATTGAAGCTGGGTAAATATTGTGTTTGAATAAATATCAATCTTCAAAGACAAAGGTGTCAAGGAAGGTAGATAGAAAATGTAGTTTGTAATAAAAATTTATTTGTACTGTAAATATCATCATCACCTCCGATACACTGCGTTTAGCTTGCCAGCTCACGCTGAAATACATTAACAAGTTTCTTTGCATATAATTAGCCTTATAGTTGACACAGATGTTATATCTTCAACTAGTCATATGTACGTTGTAGACGGATTCATCGTTCTTAATATATGTAATTCTTACGTTGACGGCTATTCATTAATTTCGTTGGGATGATTATGGAAATGTACGTAAGATTCCGTTTTAATTTTTAAAATAATAAAATGTTGTTAGAAAAAAATATAAACTTAGAAAGGATTTAACGCGGCCCTACCTCAAGTAAGGTCATGTACAGATTTTTCTAACATGATTACGAGTGGCTGGCGGAATGCACAGCTGGAATTACTGAACAAAAGAAGAAATTTGACAATTCGAGGAGAGGAAGGGAGCAGTGACAGGTGTAGGTGTAGGAAACAATTGAAACTTATTCGCGGGCCGGGGCTGGAGCTGCACACATGATACGCTTGCAGATGTATTACGTATGAGTAGGCAGAGGCTCTCGTGTCGTCCTCAGTCGTTATATGTTACGTCATAACAAGTAAATATAATATGCCACTGACCGTCGTTTCCCCCACCATGCCGTGGCCATTCACAATCAGGTGATTTATTTAATCCTAGTGTGTACAGATTTTAACTTATCAAAGTAACAAGGAAAATTATTCTGTAACTTCAAAGTCACAAAATAATGAATTCAAATTAAAATATTACTATTTTTTGTATTTGACCTTCATACATATAAGATACAACTGCGAAAACCTCATAAAAATATTTTGTCCTTTTTTACATGATATGCGTTCAAATACACAGGCAATCCGACAAAATAATCAATTTGGAATTTCTTAGCCCTAAGTAGATCGCGTAAACATTCTACCTTTAACATCTTCTACGCAAAGAAACCAGTTACAATATTATTTCTTTATTGGTTATCCAACAACAACAACAACATGAAATCCATCCCCAAAAAAACGTTAGAATTTTTGGGTTAGAAAATACACATTCTAATTGGTTCGGTGGCTTTTGCGCGAAAGAGTGTGTGAACATGCAGACAAAACACGTAACACGAGTTCTTGTAAAACTATGTATAATTTCATTAATATTTATTTGAATAGGTGAGATTTGTGTCGAAGGTCCACTACGTCATTTAACTCGCCTCGCCCACACATCTTGTGTGATAAATAGTAATAAATAAATTTGCAACCTGTGTCGTCGGCGCCGTGGCTTAGTTGGTTAAAGCGCCTGTCTAGTAAACAGGAGATCGCGAGTTCGAATCTCGCCGGGGCCTTATCATGAATATTTTTCATGACATCCACATATTTTTATGAATTGGTGTTTCAGGGCTGACAGTGAAAGAGACTTATTCTCGCAGTAGTGCTGATAACAATAAATATAATAGTTTCCCATGAATATTGATCAATATCATTTATATCTTTATACTTAAAAGGTTTTTAACCAATGCTATGAAAGTCCTATAATCATACATACCATTTGAAAAATTGCAATGTAAATTTGCAATACAAATTAAAGCAAAAAATCTTTTTTTTTTATATATTTTTACTTTTGCATACCGTGGATTGTCATCCAAACTAAACGTGTATACAGAATATCAACTCAATCGGTTGAAAATATCTACTTCCAAATTAATTTCAAAAATTCCTTCCGTACAAATATACTTACAAACCTACATACATTGAAAGTCAATTAAAGTTTTTTTTTAATATAAATAATTAAAAACGATAACATAAAATATTAAACTGTAACGGTGTAAACTGTAACGTCGGGCTAGCTAAATAATTAAATAAACCGCGATACAATCCGTAAAAGTACTTTAATTGTAACGTTGTCAATGTTTGAGCAATTAATAGCAGAGAGCTGGGATTGTCTATTTAAGAAATTCCACAGCAGCTGAGATCTAAATAATTGAGACTCAAGCCCCAGATACCGACGCTTTTCCATTAAATTCTGTCTATTTCCTCACTGCTTTGCCATCGTTTTTTTTTTTAAAGAAATTCGTAAAATATTTTTCTAATACATCTGCTAATATTTTTCGATCGCCTATATCAATACACTTTGAAGATGAAAGCGATGTATAAAAAAATAATATTCTATATAAATTGCGTTATAGCCAAACTTTTTATTTTGAGCCACTGACACCATTCGGAGATCATGCGAGTTTTCAATAGCACAAAACACATTGCCAGACAGAATTCGATCGGTGCGGAATCTTTATTATTTATGGGGCTGTGCGTCGTATCAAGTGAGTATGGGAAGCGGGATGGAGTCTGCGTACGTGCTCTATGTATATATTTATCATTCTACGATTACTTGGTCATGAATCTTGAAAGGAAAGGTGCATTGGGTGTACCGCAAGGACTCGTTTTGTGCAATATCTCTACACAAGGTTTCCCATATCATAGGACAACATTTTAAATTATTCCTACAGACTTAGACAGACGGTATTAATGCTGTAATACTTTAATAGCGGTGGTGGTTTTCTCTCTGTACTATCATCGTGGTATGCTGCAATGATGTTGATATAGAAATCATAGATTTTGTATCAAATCCTGCTTGTGAATTTCTTTTTTGAATATTTTCATGCCAACTACAATTCATGGTACATTTTTATACTAGCTAATTAACGTTCTGAACCAAATAATCTTAATAATTTTGCCAGTATGATTGTTGTTGATTTTGTCCCTTTACTGCAGAAATCTGCTGAACGGACGACAATGAAGACAGCGAAATCTATTGATATAGTTCCACCTTAAAACTTTTTATAAATTTAAAAAAGGTATAAATATTATGGTGCAAAGACCGGTGAGCGCGGTTGGTGGCGGTTGCATCAGGTTGCATCTATAGCGGAGGGGTTGCGGGAAACTACAAGTACTTTCCTATGCCGCAGAAGACACACCGGACGCCAGAGGGAGACCAATGACCTCCGACCTCCATGAGCGCTGGCCTGGGGGCGCTGGATGGGGCCATCCCACGCCCTTGCAGAATCAGGCCGAAATGGGTGGCGCGACGTGTTCCGCGCGCGCCTTTTAAGCTTGAGTGGGCCAGACTTTCCACTTATCTTCGCGAGACCATCTATTGGGCAACAGGTTGTCAAAGGCTGCTGATGTGTCCAGGGATCATCCTTTCTAGGGCATACCTGGGCGCCTCGCTACAGACTACCGGGATGGAACACCACGTGGTTTTAGTCGGTTCAAGACCGACACAAACACCTCAGCCATGGCCCTGCTAAGATGATTTCCACACGATAAAAAAAAGATTGCATCTATAGACAATATAAAAAAAAAGATTGCATCTATAGACAATATAAAAAAAAAGTTGCATATCATTGTTTTTTTTTTGTTCCATATACATTGAATGTTTTCCCCTGTGATAAGTTTTGAACGATACATGAAAGTTTTTTTTGTTTCAGGCAAAACTGGAGACAAAGGCTCTGAAAGCGAAAAGGCCGGGCTTCACGGACGACAGATATAACGAGACATCGTATTATATTGAAAATGGTAACGTTTTAACGATCGTTCCTTATTTAATTAATGTTACATCATCATGTAGTGCGTGTTAGTGCTGTTAATGTATGACACTATTTTGTTTATTTTTTTTATTTCTTTTTGTACTTACCTTTGGAGTCCAAGTAATACGGGTCTAGAAAAATGTTTTTTGGCATTTATTAGCTCGTCCATGATGAACATTTAATTGATTTTGATAAATACATTAGCTTGGAGTCCATGGCGATGGTTTCTGTCGCATGTGATGTGGCATGTCGCAGAAGCAGACCGATCTCCCTTTGTCTTGGCTCCGATTTTAATGTTATGTGATTTTTCTAAATTATATTAAATGTCCAAGTTAGTTATTTAAAAGTTTTCAGTGCATTATTTGTTATTATTGAAGTCAGTTTCTTTTTTTTGTTAAAATTTGATTTATTTTTTCCTTTACGTTCAATTTTGAAATTAAGTTCGTGATAACGAGACTATCGTATCAATAAAAATATATATTTTCTTTCAAATTATAAAAATAATTTTTAAAACCGGTTAATTGCTTCTACGTTCATTTCGCTCGTAAATATTATTGATAGTAACAGTTACTTAAAATTATTGAATTTTAGTAAGCTGCATTGCAACCGGATTGTCCTTGCACAACCGGGGAGGAATCACTCGCTCACATTGCAGAGTCGTAAAGTAACATCTGTGACGTCGCATGTCGGCATGTAGGAAAATAAGGTAACGCATCTATCTGCTTGAGCATAATGCGGATGTATATGGGCGTCGGTAGGCGTCACCGCTCTGATTGCTCTTATACCATAAAAGAAATATATGTGAGAATATATTTCCACTTATCTAAATGTAGGTGAATCCAATTTCATCTATCGATCATATTCATTCAGATCGTAGTTCTATTCAAATAGCACAAACACCGGAGCTATGGCTACGTAACTCAGACGGAGTTATGTTGTTGGACGTCATGTAAATGTTTCCCATTTGTTTATTGCATCGGATTCTTACATCTCATTCGCATACTTTCAGTCAATCTCGTTTTATAATATAGTTATGGTATCAGCTTTATAATTTAACAACTTATGGCTTTTAATAATTGATGTGTTCTTTATTATAGTGTTGTAGTATGTACACTTCTTCGCTAAAACTACTAAAGTATAATATACTCACGATATATAACACTTTAGTAGTTTTAGTGGCGAAATTGAAGAATTTATTATTACAAATTTAACAGATTCAAAAACGAATAATCCTATTTCTAATTTATTTATAGCATATTGTGTCAAAAGTAAACGTTAAAAAAGTACTATACATTATGTTGCAGGAATTCGACGAATAGCTTATAACAACGTTATTGTTTTATTATTGCAGGCCTTAGAAAAGTGTATCCCTATTACTTTACATTCACCACTTTCACCAAGGGAAGGTGGGTGGGAGAAAAGATTCTAGACGTGTTCGCGAGGGAGTTCAGAGCGCACCCCGCGGCTGAGTACGAGAGATGCATCAGAGCTGGCACCCTCACCGTCAACTACGAAAGAGTCGATCCTGACTATAGACTCAAACACAACGATCTCCTCGCTAATGTCGTCCACAGGTATTTATCCTTTATATGTAATACACATAAAGCTGTGGCTACTCTTGTAGATAGCTTACAAGATATAGTTTGTCACTTTGCGACACTTCATCTGGAACTATGTCGAGTTTTTGTTTCAAGTGACACTAAAACACTGTCGACGATATACATATCTGTAGATAACCAAATTTCACTCTTGACCAAACGTGAGTTGCATTGAGTTACACATAGGCTGCTTTCATGTTGATAATGTATTCTAATGAGCCTTCACCACAGAAGCTTGTCGATATCCTCTTGATAAAGTTATCGGACCTGAACCTGATAAACCAGATGAGCATGCGAGAGCACTCTTGTCGTACTCTGTAGTAATCTCTCTTAAATTGCTCTAGATGACGACCGAGTCTCCCATACTTTGCTTGGTCTGACTTCGTTAAAATCTACGTCTACAATAACGTAAAATTCAATATCATCTTTCAATATATTACTAATGTTTGTTATATTCGTAATGTATATACTTTCCGTAGGTGAATTTATTACATTGTGTAGCTGACCTTTCAACTTCGCTCACGCATGTTCATTTGTTGCAGCCTGGTCTCGACTTATCTATTCACGCGAGGTCTTTGTAGTACGAATAGTATAGGACCCTGAGCAAATTCAATATTATTTCCTTACTCGGATACCACCTGCCTAATGGCCTGTAACATTACACGCAAAATTTATAGCAAACGCACGTTTATAGCAAATTAATTCCTGACAACGAATGATCTTAAGATTATCTTTTATGCGGATTTATTCGAGGGTATATCTTATCGTGTATCGCATGGGCCTTTCCCACGCGACCTCAGCTACTATCATCATATACAAATTATATTCACCTAGTGAATATCATTTATGTATTTTAACCGTAGCTATTAGATGATTAGAAGGTAATATTGTGTACGTCTTGTATGGTGGTGTCCGACGAATGAGTAGCTGAACTAACACTTTGTCTAACACTTGCTCAGCGGTCGCGGCTGAGCCAAACGCCTGACGTGTGTATCGTTGCAGGCACGAAGTACCGGTGACCAGCCAACCGATCACCCTCGTTCATATCGACGAGGACATTGTGGTTGTCAACAAACCAGCCTCTATCCCCGTAAGTGGCAATTGAGACAGCCATGTTTGTTGTATTTCCTGAGCATGCGACGTCGTCGTCGAATTCACGACATGACGTTTCCTTTCCCGCTTTTTGCACTTGGTATTATTGGTACTGGTATATTTAGACGTGCAGGTAAGTCACATGTTTTGGTTTCTGTAACTCAACTATCTGCCTCATTGTATTATCATCGCACGAGGAAAACATGAATGGCTGAGAACGAATCCGCTTCGCTCGTAAAAGCTTCACAAGTCGTTAGATGTTTAGTTCAGTGGCGCCTCTAATGAGGAATACTGGCAGTTCTATTGTCATGACGAATTCTATATTTTACTCGCAACTAAGTTATATTGCTGTAATAATTACCATGGTTTTAATCTATATGGTACTAAATTATAATCTTACTCTAATTTTATAGAAAAATTTGCATTCAGTTTATAACTTTTAGTTGGACTATATTATTAATTCCTATCAGTCCTTCCTACTTAATATTTGAAGAAGTATTTTTTAGTAGAGAAAGCCTATTCAATTTATATAATTTTTAGTTTATATTTTATATTTTTGTTTAAACGCACCGTTTATAAGAATTATATGTTTTAATCATCAAATCATGGAACAAAAGATAAAAAGAAACAAAAGTACAAATATAGTAATAATATTATCTCCTTCTACAAGTTATATTATATATTCTACAAGTTAGTAGACAATTTCTTGTCTGAACTTTGAATTCCGGCTAGGGGATTTTATATTATAAATCCTCTCATTATATCTGAACATCCTTTAAAGGCTCTGTGTCTACACATTGGTGATATTTAAACCAAAACAATTGTAACGAGTATGAGTGATCTAAATCCTGTATATTAAATTCTTGTATCACAACGTTAGTTGCCTTACTCCTCCGAAATGGCTTTACCGGTTTTTACCAAATTGTATATGCATATCCAGTAGGTCTGAGAATCGGCTACTATCGTTTTTTGAATACCCCTAAATGATAACAGTTCACTCTTAACATTTTTTCTTTTAATGTTTGCACGTTACAATGATAACAAATTCCATTTATGACAGAACAAATGCAGTAATTGAAATCTCTATGGTGACATTTTTGACATAAAATTCAAATTCAATCATCCACCATCATAAATATTTTAATCAGATTATTGTAAAATGTTCCTAGTCCCATAGGAGTGAAAACAGGGGCAGAAATAGAAGTTCTCGTAGCTATGGCGTTTAAATGATCAATTTCCTATTATTAAATTATCATATTACTTTTGTCCAGTGAAAAGATGAAATTTTTACTTAAAAGGCTAAAATACCAGTTAGCTCGGCAGTACTCTTCTCATAGAATATCCGCACTGAATTTATTATAGACAGTGTTTACCTTTTGGTAATTTATTCGTAATTAAAATTGGACTACCTGGTTGATTATTTCTTGATATTTTCACCTTGTTCGATTAGATATGTTGTCACTAAGCCACATTTTTCTGTTAATCCTAAAGTCGTAATGCAGTTACTGCTATTATTGGGGTATACGTAAGGAACTCTAAAAAAATAGAAACACAAAAACAAAAAAATGTGCCAGGTTTTGATTTATGAGCCCAAACTATTATTACTTTCACGAGCGTAATTTAATTAGGCACGCTTATCAGAGTGAGGCCCTAGGCGTTTTATTAAATTAACTCAATCAGAGCAGCATAATGGCTACGGAGAATTTCTAAAGGCGAAGCTAATGTCTTTGATATTCATTATGTAGTCGAAACGACGGATTTTGCACACACTTCAAATTCTACGGATTGATTTATGCAACGTTGTCGCGTCTGGAATATTCGGTGCTTGTCAGAATTTGTGTTCTCATCGTGTAGGTAATTGCACACATTATAAAGAATCTATATATATGTATATATATATATATATATATATATATATATAGCGAAATACCACTTACTTATTAAATACGAAATCACAGAAACTATAACACCTACAAACTTGAAATCGGCAGGTAGTTATTCTCTATCGCTTGGTAGTTTTTGTGCTTTCTTATTATTATTTAACTTATATGTCGTTTTGCAAATATATTTTATTTATTTTTTATAATCTTTAAAGTTATGATTATAAAGTTGAAAGTCCATGACCCACACACAATGATTGTTATATTTACACATTAATCAACAAAGGAAAGAGCTAAATAATATACGTTGTGTATTCTCTAGTTACAATTATAATTGAAATCTGTTTCATCGCATATCCAGACCACAACGCGGCTTCTACTACACCACACACACGTATATGATGAGTGTACAGTCTTCATATGTACTTACAAAAATGACTTCTCTACCGAATACACTTTGGTCGAAACGATCTAAGCATACATTTATTAACGATAAAAGTTACAATTACAAACTACATCTTGTATGTATTTTTGGGTTCAATAGAATCTGCCGAACGACGAAATGAATCCGATGTTTTCTTAATTAATAATATAACTATAAAGTGTATAAAACTTACACTACGTGCAAGAAGAATTTCATTTTGTATTTTGTTGCTGTGTTTTTTACTTTGCGAATTTCTCTCGAAACAGAAACATTTTACATTAAATATTAATGGTAAATTAATATTTGTTTCATATTTTTTATGCTTTTCTTGGCGCTTCTACTAAAGGAGCTTTGTATATTACATTTTCTATATTTTATTCTTTATCGCTTGCTAGTTTCTGCGCTTTCATATTATCATTTAGCTTATGTGCCGCTTTGTATGTATATTTTATTTATTTTAAGTTAACGATTAAATTATTATATTTATGTAAAGAAGTTGCATCGTTACTGTTTAATCCTCATTGAGCTCGTATCTATTCTCGTACTTTAAAGCGTCTGCGATTATAGTATTAATTGTTAAATAAGGAAAATGTGTATGATATGTATCAATTATGATACATCAATGTAAACTTTATTCTTGCTCAACAATTATATCGTATTTGTTAACTATTACAACTTCTTTCAACTATACAACATTGATCAAAGTATAATAAAGACCATCAATTTCTTTTTCTGCGTCTTTGCCCGTTCGCATGGAAACTCAGTGGAAAAATCTTGGCGTTATTAAAAAAATGTAATTTCAATTTAAATATCACGTTTTTATAACTCTTAATTTATATCATTGAAAACATAAGCTGGTACTAAAAAAATATTATAAACTTTATAGTTATATGCGTTTTTGGTTAATCATAACTAAATATGTTTTGATTAAAGTAATATATCAAATATTATCTCAATGATAATGCAATTTTAAATCATAAAATAGAATCCTTTATGTTCATCTTGCAAGTGTTTGGCTATAATAACGTTAATATATTAATTACAATTAATAAACTTGTCTCTTTCTATAGCATTGTATATCACTTAACACTCTATTTATTGTAAAAGTTTTAAACGTCTCTAATATATAAATTGTTTAGAAGCATCCGATCCTATATGTCATGTCGACGCAAAGCAACATCCATAGGGCTAATGTAATGTTCTGTACATGGTGGGCCAGGCACGAGACTCCAGTGCTCGCTAGTCCCTTGCGCATCATACACGTGGATGAGGAGCTACTCGTGCTAGACAAGCCTTGCTCGTTGCCGGTGAGTCAGCGTTGGGACCGTTTGCGTTCTTGGTCAGACCCCGTGAGGCTTTAGAAGAATTAACCCAAAATGTTCACGGAACAACTATCAAATGTTTGAAAATCTGTAATATAACTAATAGAAGTGCACGACGTGTAATAAATATTTGAGAATTTTAGAAATTGCGATTCAAGTGACCTACATCTGCATTCGAGCAAGCCAATTGTGAAAAAGAATAAAACTCACAGATATTGCTACGTATCCAACATGAAACACAAATGACTCTTGGGGAACTAAGTTGAAAGTTGGCCATCGGGGTCTGACACGAGATTATGATCAGCACAAAAGTTTGGAACTGTGAATACATCCAAACAGATTTAAGATAACTTTGCGGTCTCGTTGTAAATGCCACTTAAAAGTGGTTCGGAAATGATAGGCGAGTCCGAGGAATGCCTTTGTCATAATCATCAATACTTTATTTATTAAATGTTGGATAATTATGTCAATGTTTATTAATGTTATTCCTCCTTCAACTTTTGGAAGTTTATTAATATCACTTGAACTTGGTTGTTTAATGTATTCTAGATGTTGTTTACCACTGTAGTTCCGTTACTTAATTATGTCGTTAACTATGTTATTGTATAAATTTGAAGGAAGAATGAATTTAGGCTTTGATAACATATTATTAAACATCATTGGCTATTTATTCACACTTTTTGCATGAAAAGCACACTTGTATTAATCCAAATTTAGTTGATATTAGGAAACAGAAAGAGACATATTTTATAATGTAGATGGTTTATAACATTCAACAGCTTTTTGGCAATTCGTTACGGAGATGCTTGCATCACAATTAAGCTTACATCGTTTACAATTGCTTAATGTTTTTTACGAAAATATACTTCATTACATAAGTTTAAGTGATAATTAAGTACGAAATCGTCTTTCTTTTAGACAAAGTATAAAATGATATATGATTGGTTCCCCAGGTACACCCATGCGGTCGGTACCGACATAATACTGTTGTGTTCATACTGGCTAAGGAATATAATCTCAAAAACCTTAGAACAATACACAGACTCGACAGGCTAACGTCAGGTATGAACTTACTTTCTTTTACTTGAAACTTAATCTATTAGGTTGTGTAATGATACTGCATGTAAAATTGTACAATATTTTACTAGTTACGTTTTTTGGTGCAATAATATTTTGTTGGTATTACTACTTTTCCTGTGTACCTTATTTGGATGACATCAGCATTACACGAGCGACCGGAAGGGCGGATGGGAGTATTTTGCTGCGTTATTCCTTCTTCTTTTTTGACGCTATTTAATTGTCTGATTACCCAATAAAACGGTGGTAATTAGTAAAAGTACCACTGAAATACAACAAGTAAAAAATAAGTAACTTCACGCCTATTATCCCCGAAGAGGTAGGCAGAGGTGTGCTAGTACATCCACAACTCGTAAGTCCAGTAGATGTACTAGCACACCCACGATTAGCCAAGTGTCCGAGGCCTATGATGGCATAGGTGGCAAGCCTATGGCCACTTCAGGCACATTCCAATCCTGGACAATGTAATGTATGTTCAGACTAATCTGAGAAACATTTAATAATAGTTGTCCAACCTGTGTATCGAACCCAGGACCCCACGCGGCTAATGGTCTTAACAGGCTACACCCGCACCGTTACACCAGAGAGACGATAAAACCTGAAACACAACAACTTAACAATTATAGAAATACTAAACTGGTATGTTAACAGAATTGTGTTCTGATAGGATTACTATTATTTGGAAGAAGCCCTAAGAAAGCCAGGCAAATGGAACATCAAATCAGAAATAGGCAAGTACAGAAGGAATACGTATGCAGAGTCGACGGTGAATTTCCTGAGTAAGTTTCTTTTTTATTTTAAAATGAGTAACAACGTCTGGGAATAAAAAATATTTTACTTTCTGCTAAGGCAAATAACATTACCACTAATATACCATCGTGAAAGATGTCAAACTTACCACTGAAATATTTCATATAGAAATAAGCAACGTTACTTTCCAATTCCAAATCTACTGGTACGTAGTATGAGCAGACGTTTCCCCATCGCATGTGGGAAGGAGTTATTTACAATTATGGGGTGTAATATTTATTTAAAATATTTTAAGATAATTTATTATTTGTCATAATTCACAACTAAAGTCGACGAATTAATAAAATACTAACGTATAAATAAATTTTAGTGAAGAGATAGAATGTCAAGAAGCAATCGAAGTGGTGAGCTACAAGATCGGCGTGTGTAAAGTGTCGCCGAAAGGGAAAGATTGTTCCACGACGTTCAAACGTCTAGGGTACAACACCCAGTCAAACACTAGCGTAGTGCTCTGCCGACCGAAGACTGGAAGAATGCACCAAATAAGAGTTCACTTACAGTATTTAGGTAACTAAAACTATACATCTATTGCTTTTCTATGGTATTTCGTTTACGAAAACAAACGTAAAATGCAACTACTTTCGTATATGGCATGGAAGAATCAGATCATCCGCAATATTTATTAATCCGTGCGTATCGGAGAACAAGTAACCAATTCACAGTCAATGCTACTTCTATCTACTCCCGTGAAATAAATTTTGTTATTACTTGGCACTTGACGTCTATAATTTTTATAAATAAACATACATTTACAATTTTTACAGGTTACCCAGTAGTTAATGATCCTCTCTACAACCATCCAGTTTTTGGACCACTGCGAGGTAAAGGTGGGGACACTGGTGGCAAAACAGACGAGCAACTTGTAAGGGATTTAATTGCAATACACAATGCAGAAAACTGGCTAGGAGTTGACGCCGCAGATGACGACTTACTATTTTCTAAGCCAGTTTCAGACGACAAAGGTAAAGGATATAGTAAATTAAGTGTATTACATTTACTTTTGATTAAATGTATGTCATTGCAAAATAATTGCTTAATTGTTAACGCTAGCTAACATTCAACAGAATCGAAAAATTGTGTATGTATTCGGCAAAGTTTAAGACTGTAATTTCTTTCTTTCATTTTGCGGTTTTCACAAAACTATTATGAATTTTGTTCCTACCCTACACTTTTTAGGATATGGTAGGTGTTTCTTATTAAATTACAACCGTGTTTGAATAACCGCGATTTGTATATATGTTTACGTTATATAGTTGGTGAATACGAATGCGATACGGGACCGGCTTCAAGAGAATCCTCACCCCGGCTGGAGTCTCCTGCGCCAGGTCTTACACCTTCGACTATAATGACGCGTTAGTATTACCGCTATATTATTACAATTTTCAAAATCTACTTTTAAGCATTTGCTTAGGCAAATATAAAAATAAGATTATATTTGGATAACAATAAAAAAAATATTTTTTCCCAACAAAATGAAATATGGGCCGTAAGCTTTTTAAGACGTGATGTTTCATCAGCTACTCTTGCGAGTCCGTCGAGTGGTGCTGAAGCTCCTATGGAAGGGAGGTCTCCGGCGCCACCTTCGCCAATATCTTCCCCCAATATCAATGAGGATTCCAGTGATGCTAAGGTTGGTAATATTATTTATACAATAATATGACTTGTATCAAGTTATATTATGATTAAAAATGGATCAAGAGATCCTCTTTTAATCATAATCTTATTACCAATTCAATGGATGTGAAAATGAATATAACTTTATTATCGAACATGAAAGAGCCAAACTTCAACCGATATGATTCCATCGGGTGGAAATGGTCTAGTTTGATATTTGAGAAATATTTTATTCCTTCGTGAAATTAATTTATTTCTCAAGTTTTTTTTTTCTGTTCTATTTATTTTCGCAATTTTCTAATATGTTATAAGTAATAAAATATACGTAAACAGTCGGACAAAGTGACTGTCGCGACGCAAACCGGCTGTACCACGACAACTGTAATTGCGAGCTCCAGCGGCTCAAGCAGCTCAAGCGGCTCCAACAGCTCAAGCGGCGCCAACAGCTGTGCCAGTGCCAGCCACGGCTCGACGACTGTGGCGAGCGTGGACGCCGTAACCCCAGACCCGCACTGCTATGAGTGCCGAGTGCGCTACCGTGACCCCAGGCCCAGAGACCTCGTCATGTATTTGCATGCGTGGAAATACAAGGTATTATTACTGTTCACATTTGTGTTTTAATTGTCAAAAACAGAATAAACGTTTTACAGAACTTCTCATAGCTTTTTATCCTAACTAGTTTAAATTAGTTACAAAGAGATCTTTAACATTTCCGTAGTAATGTATTGGGACGCATCTAGTGCTACCCCTATTCAAGATGTATATTAATATTAAGAAAACTACCAATTGAACTTATAATTGAACCGAATTTGTTGGATTGAACGCTCTAATCTTGAAACTACTGATTCGACTTGCTTTTATCAATGACACTTATCGACAAGGTTGTAAGCTATATACCATTACGCTATAAGGAACAGGAGCGGATTATCCGGGTTATGCGGGTGAAACCCCAGGCTGCAGCTCTACTCTAATAATAATTATTGATTGTGAAATTCACTTTTTATAACATTGTCTTACCTATTCAGGGGCCTGGCTGGGAATATGAAACGGAGCTTCCGCAGTGGGCAAACGTGCAATGGGAGGAACAAGATAATTCATAGTTGCAAGTACTAACACCCTTGCAGAAGCGCCTCGCGTCTGCGTTACACATCTCAAGAAGCGAAGTGGAGGATTGAATAAAACTCTCGATAAATGTGTAAGTGGAAATTTAAAAAATGATTATACAATCATTGTAATAGTTGACGATAAACATATATCATAACTTATTGAAGTAGTATGTAAAGTTGACAAGTTTGTATATAAGATATACGAAAATGTTTTTGATAACTTTAAAACATGATGATTTGTCGTGTTCCTTGCGAGGCGCAGTTGTATGACATGGTTCATTGAAGCCTTGGGCCCGGTAACATCTCGTATAAATGTGGCTGTAATATCGTACACAGATAAGTTTAACGATAAGTGTATGTAAGTTTATCCTATGTTCTATGTTTGCAATCGTTGCACTTCTCAAACTACTTCCTAAATTAAGAAATTTTGTAGCACTTTTATTGATTTAGCGTGTATTAGGATTTATTTTATCCGTTCAGTTCCTATCGGCCTAGAATTTTACGAGCAGCTTAATATAGTCTATAAGGCAATTTTGTAATAAAAGTATCAATACCATTACTTGTATATCGCTTTAACGAGGCAGGGTTGGAACAACAAATTTTAAAATTAAAAATAAATCATTTTTAATGTCACCAAAAAAACTAAACTGAAGAATTTTTTTTTTTTTCAAGTTAATCTATTTAATAAATTAAAATATATTTTAGAAGATAGAGTTACACTTAAATATGAATAATATATTTTGGGATTATGTTGAAATTAGCTTTTTTTCGTAGAATTCTCGGCTTAACAAGATTCGCTTGAAATTGTAAAATTTCGGACCACTGCTATATTTTCTTACTTGATGTCATATTATATAGAACTCTTGAACTTTTATGGGAAGGCTATCTGTGTAAAATGAAACGCGTTAAAATAATTAAATTAATGGTAAAAATAGTGTTGCATTTTTAGATGGCGGTAGTTCACCGTCACGTTTTGGCTTCCATAGTTTCGGGGTAGGTTTTAGGTAATCTCAAGAATTTTGTACTTTACATAAATTAAGAGTGTCAGTAATTTTGCTACGTCTTATATATTCATGTCGCCATTCTCTATTCATTCAGTAATTTGATTGATGCATTTACTCTTCGTGTTGTATATCTAAAAAAGACATTCTAATCTGATCTTCCTCTGTTAGAAGTGACCAAAGTGATATTGTTATTTTCCAAAGACAGTTTTATTTCATATTTAGGACCGCTATCACATATCGATATCACAGATTCCGATTAAAGTCTCGTTTAGCACACTTAAGCTTTTAAGCAAGAAACCAAATGAACATCTGAAATTCATAACATGGCACAAGTTATGTGCGAATCAGGACTTAATCGGAACTGGTGGAACCGGCCCGTAGTGTCGGTAGCGTGACAGTTTAAGCAGCAGACTTAAAGACATGATGAAACCATTGTTTGTTATTACATATTTCATAAGTTTTGAGTGAATGTAGAGTTTAAGGGAAACAGTCAAATTTTTGTTTTGTTTGGAATGTTTCTGAATTAGCTGGATTGTTTGATATTCTCTTTGTTTATTGACAAGTTAGTTTAATGATTAAAAAGACAATTGTAACTCTCGATACTTTCATGAGCTTTGATAAATTATATATAAAATTATATATTTTTCTTACTAGTAATAAATAGCTCTAGTATACGTAACTTAATATATATTATGTAACATATTTGTTAGTATGTGTATTATTTGTTATAGAATTAAGATGTTTTAGAACGAGCATTTTATGTTATAATCGATTTGGTTACAGTTATGACGAAAACAAATTGTAAAAACACATTATGGTTACTAAATTTGTAAGTATGAAACGGACTACTAATTATTTCTTTTAATAAGATCTTAAGACTTTTGATGAAACCGGTCAGAATATTAAGTTAATTATTTCTAGTTATAAAATTGTGTCCGCTCTGAGTACAATGGTATTTGAAAATTTAAATTTCCAAAACGTGGTCCAAGTTTATTGAAATGAGTGCATCATTTACACATAATAATGATAATACTACATCTTTATACATGCTTCATGTGCCATTTAATAATAATAATAATAACGAGAAGTTCAATAACTTACTACCACATAGTAATAAGGTTGAAAACGTCTGTTGAAACTATATCCATTTGCGTAAATGCACATTGAAAAAATAGAAGTGGCATTGGCAAGCCGGTATTCCATCATATTTGACGACCATTTTAACGATTTATACATTTTTATTTATTTAATTATACATTATGTTATGTCGGTTAAATGTAAAAAATAATATAATGTAAAAATATATTCGTTTTAATGGCAACATTCTTATTGGTTTTGAACGGCTCTCGCTATTTTTATATATCTTGTCATACTCTACTAATTCAAATTTGATGATTTTAAGTGTCGGAACCAAAAGTATAATAAATATTGAATAAGCGAGTGTTATCGCTTTATCTTTCCTCTAGAACTCGTGTGTGCGCAGTGCCATTAACTTAAAACTCGTCTATTGAAAAATTGTTGCATAATAAATAAGTAGTTTTCAAAGAACAAAGTCATATTATTACTTTTATCAGTGCTCATATTGTGCAGCTTACCTTTTATAACCAACAAAAGTGTAAAACTGAGGTTGTTTTGCAAAACAGTAACAGGATACAATATGTTACCACAAAATCTAATTTTATGTCCTTATCTTCAGAAAACAAAAACTTACGCATAAAAGAAATTATATCGGCACTGACTTATTGCAAGATTTTTAATGTGTATATAACCTGTAGCATATCACGAACCGCGGAGCTGATTTGACTCTCCACAATCAAATGAGCTTCTAACATGTTGTATTTTATATAGTGTTTAACATTAATCGTATCACGACTCATATTTACAATACATGGCGTTATTGTAACATGGTGTCACCGTGTTGCAATCACCGGTTATGGGGTATACTATACAGAGGGTCGCCGATATGTGAAATGAAATCGTGATTATTTCTAGAATGCCTTGTACGTAGTCTACGTGATTTTTTTTCGCTTTTTACACCTTGACATTTTCGTAGAGCAGTATTTGTTGCTTTATTTATAGGAAATTTTCATGTGCCTTCTGAAAAATGGAGTAGTGAAATGTTTTTCAGTACGGTTATCGGTAATTGTTGAAAGTTATTAATTAAGTAGGTTTATGATCGGTAAAATCCTTGTTGTATGTGTGGCTGAAGGGACAGATGTGAAACGTGTTCTAAAACTTTACAAAATTATTAAATGAAATTAAATTGATAATACTAAAATGAGGTAAAATAAAATAAATTTATTAAATTTGTATATTTATAATTTCATATTTTACCATGTTGAATGAAAAATTTGCCGTTAAAAAATAATAATTCATTAAACTGTACAAATTTTGCATACTTGCTGTCAACTGGGACTACAAATATTATTTTATATTTATTTTATTTAAATTGACGTATTAAGTAATTAATCATTATTTTCGAGACCAATCTATAATATGGAACATTTTTGAAATCGAGCTTAACACTTACATAAGGGTTTGTCATAATTTGGGATATGCGTTCCTACATCCAACCCTCAGCCACACCAAGTCGCGGCACAAACTATGTCGTAACTAGTTTGCTGATCGCGGCGGATCGAGGTGCCGCGCTGCACGTCTTGTTTTTGTGTTAGCCACACCACATGAAAGACAATTTGTTATTTTACGTAAGTATGTCGTCAGTAAGACTATTATAGTGTTTTCTTCTTAGATTCGTGTTTCCACATTTATTAGAATAAAATTCATCTTTGCGATATTTTTGTTTCATTATCCCATCTCCAGCCGTTGTTATAGGAGGTAGTGCAGAGTCTCATTGCAGCCGAATTTGGCCGGCACGATCGGAGAGATACCTCCCGCCTACATAACATTGCCGCAAAGTGATAGCCATTTTGTCTGGCTTGTGTGTTTTACCAGTTAGCATTGATACAATGAAGACATGTCTATACAACAACGAATTTGCCCTTTTATTATAGTATATCTTTATTATAGTATTAACTGCCTCGTGGGCTAGTAGTAAGCATGTTCAACCACAGACGTGAGGTCCCGGGTTGGACCATACAAAAAGTGCTATTCGGATTTTTCTAAATTGTAATAACTGTCTGGATTTAGGAAGTTGGCGGTGTTACCTCCCGTGCCTCGGAGAGCACGTTAAGCTGTCAGCCCTGCGCCTGATTTTTCTCCGGTCGTGTCGGATTGCCATCCCATCAGAATAGGAGAATGAGGGAATAGGGAGTGCACTTGTGTCTGCGCAAAAATTTCAGCACTATAATATATTCCGCGCAGATGGCTCTTTTCAATAGAGATCGCCGCTGTAGCCGAAATACGGGTAGGACGACATTGTAGTATATAGGGGCAAGCGAGCGATACAAATGATTTGTAAGCTAACCGTACTTTTCAACCAGGCCGGACACTGTGTCGTAGCGGAAAGCATCAATGAACAAACAGGATATCTTAAAGAGTAGGGTACTGTATACCATTAGCAATTAGCTCTGCTCAACTTAGCAGTCTACTGTTATGAGCTTATGTTTCTGGAAATTAATATATTCTGCGTAAACCTAAACTATCTAACTAGTCGCGAGCTACAATTTTTCTACGATAACCACGCTTTTTTTATACAGGTTTTACAAGTAAACCTGAAAGGTATTTTAACGTGGGATAAGGTACGTTCTACTGATAACGTATCTGTATAATGTTCAGATAAAGAAGGAATATTAGAAAAACGTCATCGTTCGAGAGATGTGAGGGTTTAAATTGATAAAAAAATCAACCTGTTCTGTCAGAAAAAAAACCGGTAAAATATGTGACCGCTAAAATGTGTATCTTAAACGGTGATGTTTTTTTTTTTCAAAGACCTGTTGTATCTGAACACTGATAATGCTCCCTATCCCACTGTAGAAGGTTCCCTTGTACATACTGTATATTGTTGACTGAATGTGAATGTAGTAAGACAAGAATCGTGGCTTACAGCACTCTGTTCTACTGCCTGCCTCGTAGGAGATCTTGGGTTGAACTCGGCTCGAGGGATCGAGGATGCGTGAACATATGTTTTTGTTATTGTTATAATGATTACTTGTCTGCAACAAGCAATAAACAACACAATGGTCTAATTTTAACCTTTATCATCAGGTAAACATGAGGTTTGTCTATTGTGTAATAAAAAGAAACAGGGTGTCATGTATTAGTAATCAACTATGTTCCAGACTGTTTTTATCACACATAACCAATCTAAAAGAACGTAACTGCGGCACAGCTACTGATTGGAGTTGACACGATCGGGGAAGTAAACCTTGCGCACATAATACTAACGTCCATTGGTAAAAGTACACATGTTCTGTTGCGTTTCTGAGTAAATCAATTGTGTAAGGTAAGATGCACATCCATGCACATACAGGAGGGTGGCAAAATGGCACATCTGGCTACGTGACAACCAACCAACATAAACTTTGAATATTTAGCGATTTTTTACCATAAATCTAGTTGCAAGTATAACAAAAACTTTTCGACAACCCTGCACACTAAAGTAAATTACTATCCCACACGTCTGACATCAAAACGTCACACAAAGTGCCGGCCATCACAGCAGAGGCTAAATCTAGAGCGAAGACCACGGAATTGCACAGATAACACAACACTTTAATTTTTTTTTTTGTAAAATATAGATATTTTATTATTATTATTATTACAAGATGATGGACTTTAAAAAGAACACAGGCGCAGAAGAAGACATGTACAAAGAATTGTTAATTTACTTCACGAACCAAATGTACTGCAGACGCTACTGGCAATTTATGTGCCACTTCAGACATTGCAAACGATTTCATCACTTATCCCCATCCCGTAGCAGCGAGAGCCCCGCCACACCTGGTCTCCTCGGATTCATATTCAAGTATTTCTAGTTGGTGCAAGCTATTCGTGGTGTAAGTTTTCAAGTGTATGCCTGTTGTTGAATTAATTTCTAACAGCCGTAATTCGAGAACTTTCAAAATTCGTCTTCAAATTATGCTGCATTGCACCTGAATTGTGTCGGTGTGACTGGCCCGTGATACCGCCAAAGTGAAAGCTACGCTGTAGCGTTTCGCATGGTATGTAAATTTCCAGTGGCTCATATAGGGGGAAGGAGAAGGCGTCTGTATAACCTCTATGCTGCTAATGGATGTGTGGGCGTAATAAAAAAGTGTAAGACATAACTTTGTGGATGAGAGTGATCGGAGAATAACTCAAGGATAATAACAAATGTATGAAGGTGACGTAATTATTAATATTAGCGATTTTCCTACTTGGGAGACAATGAAACAACAGCACTATGTGTGAAATAGCACACATCTCTCAGGGATAGGTGAATACAAAATTAACTTATTAATGGTCCTTTTGCAACATTTTTTTTATAACATCGGAGGCATTCTACGACTACCGACGCCCATGAACACCAGCATAACTACCATACCGATGCATTGCCCCAATGGAGCACCGGCTACTCACAAACCGCACGAAACGCGACACCGTAGATGTCATTTCACGGCGGTATCAAGCGAGCGAGGGGTACCTTCCCAGTCGTGCCGGCCCAATTTCGCCATGGCGCTACCTCCTTCTAAATTCAAAAAGACTATAAAAATAGTTTAAAAAATTATTGTTATAGTGTAAGAAGAAGTGCCATGCCGCATTGCAACCGAATCTGGCCAGCACGACCTACTCGTTACCTCTGTCGCACATGCTGTCGCGTTTCATGCGGCCTAGGGGTTTCCGGTGGTCCATTATTCCAGAAGGGGAGAAAGACGTCAGCACGAAAACTGCGAATGTCTATGGGTGGTAGTCATCAAAAGACACAAAAAGGAAACTCTGCAACAATCTGCGATTTCTCATGCACTTGTTCCTCGAAACGATCAAAACATATCCATACCAGTTTGGCAGTACAATGCTCCTTTTTCAAATAAGAAGTATCTTCTACATTTTAGTCCTTAATTTAAGCCGAGGAATAGAAATATAAAAGTTGATTGTTATGTAAATAAATGCTAATAAAAACAGGCATCCAAATTACCGTTATCGTAATGGAGTCGGCAATTTTGTCACGAATTGTTTATGATATATTATGTCGCTACAACCAAAAACCAAATAATGTAAATGCAGGCTTTAGATAAATGTATGTGTATATTACTTCGTTGATAGTCGTAAAAACTCTCTCTCGATTGTACTATAAAAAACGTAGTCACCCTACATCCTGAACACGCTAATTGCTCATGACATGAGGCATTTTGTTCATAAGGGGGCCCTTCATTTTGTGAGCGCCATGGATTTGTTTTTCTCGCATGAGTCAGATGGGGTGTGACGAGTTGAGTCAGGGGTTACATGTGGACGGGACACTCGATCATGGCGGCCGATATCCCTTGACAACCACTGCTTGACTTCTGTCACGAAGGTAGGTATCGATCCACCGCAGAGGGTCACAATGGATTCCAAATATATCAAATATATATGACATCTATTTGATATCCTTGATCCATGGCAAAACCCACCCTATTTACAAATTCACGTAAATTGGTTTCTGTGGATTTTTAGGAACAGAGCCATGTTGCTTTGGTGTAATTATATATTACCTGGGGGAACATGTGATCGTAAATAATTTTTTAAACACTTTAGCCAGTGTATTAAGTTAAGAGAACAGTGAGATTGTTCTGTAATTACTTATATTTTTAATATTACGTGATCTATGTATAGGCACTGTGAATGATTTTTCCCATTCAATAGGCATGATGCCACACGCGACGTCCATTGATTCCGCAAGTTCTTGCTTACAGGATCTATAAAATATTTTTAATTTAAGACTTTTAAATAACTACATTTTACACGATACGTCGATAGAATCGATAGAGTCGATAGGACAAATATTTCTCAAACATCTATTAACTTTATTATAATTATCTGAGATTAAGGGATTATTCGATCTCGGCTCATAAACAGAATGAAAATATTCATTTAATTTATTGCAAATGTCGATACCTCCGGTTGTAGACGTGTTATTATAACTGTCGCAGTTGTCAATATCTGGGGTGGCCTGTTTCGCTTTCACAAATCTCGAAAAGTGTTTATTGTCAACTTGTATGTTTGTTTTAGTGTAGTAATAAGCACTTGTTTCACAAGATGTTACTTTTTTTATTAATTTACTTCAAAGTCAAAGATATGCATTAATATTCCTATGTAAAGCTTATCGCACCGTTCCGTTAGTACGGAGGCCTTACAAGTTCTTGCAAGAGTCCTACCAGTTGACCTAGAAATACAACGCCGGACAGACATGTACTATAATTCAACAAGCTACTCTTATCCAAACTTCTTAAGGCCCCAAAACAGACAGAGGATTGCGAGACTATTTAAACCTATAGACGCAACCACTAATAACTTAATCAATGAATGGCAGGCCCGCTGGTCTACTACAACGACAGCACGACATTTGCATTACTTTTTCCCGTGTGTGCGGGAGAATACTGGTTAGAAACTTGTCAGAACACTGGTTAGAAGTTGATCACCGTTCTGCTCAATTTGTAGCTGGTCAGGGCAACTTCGAAGGAGGACTTTTTAGTTTCAAACTGATACCAACACGTCTCTGTGACTGCTCCACTGAAGATGACGAATACGAACAAACGTTACATCATATCCTGCCAGCGAATTAACAAGACTCGTTAATGCCCCAGAATTAGTATAAGTTTATAAGTTAAAAAAAATTAGTATAAGTTAAAAAAAATTAGTATAGGTTAAAAAAAATAATAAAAAATTGGCGTAATCAATATGATCAGCTAAACATTTTCTACATCTCCGTGCATCGCAGCTGGGCTTCACCTGGCTCCCCTTGGCTTTTACAAGTCATTGCAATATTGTACTGTCTCCCGCTTTGACTGGGAAGGGAAACTGGAAGTAATTCCTACACCCCCTATCTTCTTCTGATTGAATTCGTTGCGGATCCCAAGACAGTTTTTTAGCTTTTCCCTCGCGCTCCCTGCGATAATATCAAAGGGTCATTAGTCGTTGCCGCTGTCGAATCTGGCTGACAGGAGTAACAGCGGTGGGAACCTGTGGTGGGCCAAGCTCATAAAAAAAAGCTGTTACTTTTGGACACGAATTATTTTCTATCGTTTTCACAATATACAGAGTGTCATAATCACTTAATCTGCCATATCTTTTCCACTTCTTATGGTATTTATGTTTATCTCGTATTATTTTTATTATAGAATTAGAAAACCATAGCGGGTAGTGATCTTTTGCATTACGAGTTTTTGTGTGGGACACATTTAATTATTACGTTTACCAAGATGTTATAACTTGTCTAGTGTATCATTAGTGTTCTCACACTCATATATACGTTGCCAATCAGAGGTGCGTAAGGGGTTATTTATAATATCGTAATTGGTCTTATAGAAAGGACGCCTTGTTCCATCCCGCGATTAATATATGAATTAATATATAAATTAATATATAAATTAATATATAAATTAATATATAAATTAATATTATAAAGTAAATTTTGATTTCTAATGCAGGATGATGAAGATCCTCCTCCTCAATAGGGTATTTGCAGTGATTTGATTTACAACTCAGATTACTTGGAACTAGATCCAAAATTATATCATTGCTATTAAATTATAAAATTAACAACCAGTAAAATTCATGAAAGAAGTAAGTCAGCATATCGGTATGGTTTCACTCGTTCAATTCAAAAGTACTTTGCCAATTGGCGTGAGAAATATTATAATCGCCCGAAATTAAATAACCAGATGCCAGAACCTTTCGTAACCGCAGTAGAAACTGTTTTAAAGAATTCGCACATACCCTAATACTGAGTGCGGGGAAAAGGGCAATTTCTTATAAACGTCCACAATGACCTCAATTATTTCAGCACAGCCCGCCCGTAGCTAACGCACGAGATAAAACAATTCGCCAGTCACTACGAATAGCTAAGAGAACGCCACCTCCCAGCGCGACACCAGGCTGATCGCAATCACGGTCTACTCTATATATGTAACAGCGTGTACGAAATAATTCCGCATCGTAAGTACCTGAATGAAGCCATGTTTCGCTTAGAGCTCTGATAGTAAAAGGTTCAAGTTCATGTGATCATAGGATCGACAGCGAATTCCCCTAGTTACAGAAATATATGTAGAGATTAATCTTGCACAACAAGCCGTAAAGATGTTCGGAGATTGCATCCTAATGCTTGCCCATAAAAATTCAATGAAGAAAATTTATAACTCTTAACCATTTCTCCGTGTCTTCCGAATACAGAATTAGCATCTACACTTACAGCAGACATGATTGTACGTACACATTACGTACATTGTCATTTGTTATCTGTTATGTATCATTTCGTAGCACCGTAAATAAACTAATTATTTATTTAATGCGCATTTTGAACTGGTTGATAGTAAAATTTAACCTATTCCTGGGAATGAAATAGGTATTCAATTATGTCACTAGTCATTAGGAAATGCCAATATGTGATTTACCTTTTTCCTTTTTATTTCATGCCTTTCATAATTTCGAATAACCCACATTTACACATCCACATGCTGCACACGATGTGATGACTGTCAGTATAGCGACAGTGTGTGAGTTTTATTAATTGTTACGCACTCTTAAGACCTGGGAAGGCTTTACAAGCCTTCTTAAAACAATATTTCATCATCATGACGGTCACCTACTGTACAGAATTATAATATACTGTACTAAAACTAGTGTATAAAAAATAATTACAATTTAGACTCAGATAGGGTTTCGTGTATCTCGAAATTGAAAATTGGCATTGCTCCATTCTTGGAAGAATACGTACTTTACTAAACACTCGCATGTAGCAACAATTATGTACAGTGTTTTTATAGTATAGGGGACAAACAAAAACCGGAGCCTTTCGACCACTACCGACGCCCACATAGATCCGCATTGTTGTTATCATGCAGGTACGTTGCTCTCCTCTCCTCCTCCCAGCAATGGACGGCGACACTCATAAACTTTTACTTTATAGTGACCGTCACTTTATAGTGGTGCCATGTGAGCGAGAATACCTCCCCGTTCGTGCCGGCCCAATTCGGCTGCATTCTCCTCTTACAAAAAAAAAAAAAGGCAAAAAAACAGCAACACATTGGTAATAAAGATAAAATAATTGCCATTAATATAGGGCCGGTCTACCTATAGGACTTATGTTCGACGGGGTGTTTATGGGTGAATTCCACTTCATGTGGAAATTACATGGCTAATTTTCCAACTCAATTTCAAGAGCCGATAAATTGGTCTCTGCTCTTTGCCGATCAAGTTAAATAAGTGAACTGCAAACCACGCGTTCCGCTCCGATCGTTAAAATATTTATTTCAATTTCGTCTGGTACCTGTGTACTCTAAAACCTGTCCACAAAACAAACAGAATAAAATGGTGATATACGTAGCGTGGATAAGCGACCGCAGACATTACCAGTTCTGTGGCCGTTTCATTTCAAATTTGCCGAGCGTTAACTCAAATCCCAATACGATAATATTGGCGTTTCATTTTTGATTACACAATATAACGCCGCCCAATTTACGGACACATTGATAAATAATTAATAGGTATTTCCGATCCGATACGACTTAGGGATCGGAAATACTGAGGGAGACAGCTGGTTCAACAGTACAGTTGTACGCGGTAAAAAGTGGTGTTTAAACCGCACTGTTGTGGTTTTACGGGCAACAAGGTGATTGATGGGCGTGGAAGTTAGAGTTCTGTCGAGATGTCCGAAGATGGAATTCTGCTGCTGGTGTTAAGCCGAACAATTTGAACACACACACAGTGAACCGACAGGTCTTCGTAGGACCAAAGACTCGAGCTGTCCGGAAATGACATAGTCGTCAACGATTCGAGTCGCTTCACGTTGTATATGGTGAAATGAAACGAGCTGATATTTCGGAGCCCCTGCCCAGAGGTGGGAGCAGTACTCCACATGCACCTGGGCCTGGTAAACTTGCAGCCGATAGGCGGGACTGAAATACTGCTTCGCCCTATTGAGCACACCTAGCTTCTTTGAGGCTAATTTAGCTTTTCAAATGACCGCGGAACTGAAAGTTATTCGATATGTCGACACCAAGTATTCCGATACTAATTGAAGTCGATAGATAGCTGTTTTAAGAACGAGGAGATGTGACGAAGCGGTAAACGCGCAAACTTGTGTCTTATGAGGTTTAAATTGGACTAAATTTAGTCGCCCCCATTCCGAGACCTTGAATAGCAAATGCTCGACTTCAGACACAAGCTTATTTCGATACTCGTTGATTTGTTCCCGGCAGATATTAGCACTGCCAGTGTACAAAGCATCCCCAGTGCTATCATCAGCATAACAATGAAGGCCACTATTTGGCAGCATGTCATTGATATGCAGAAGATACAGCACAGGAGACAGAATACAGCCTGGGGGAATACCAGCGTTGACAAATTTAAAGGCGGAGCATGCGCAGTTTTAAATTAATAATTATATATATATTATAAATATTATATAATTACTATATGTTATTATACAATTATTATAAAAATTATATGACAAAACACTTATACACACGTACTCTGTTTTTTACTTAATATTTTTTTATATCCTTGCTGTCGGTAGCCGTAATAAAATTTTCGATTTCTACAAATCGTCACTGGACTCCACACATAACCATATATACAAAACTAGATCTGTATCCCGGGCACCAGAGAGCCTGGAGCCCGGGATACAGATCTAGTTTGGTGTCCAGTCTTCCACAAATGTTTCTCTCTAAATAACACTGTTTTAGCAATTGAGCTTGCATAATTTAAGGAAGAAAATAAATAATTTGTATTAAGTGGTACGCCAAAACCTTCCTCGAGAATCGTAATATCCATGGATAAGCCGTATGAAAATCTGTTTATTAAGAAAATTTATAATATATTATATATTTAACGCTCAAAACCGTGGGACACAACTTATGTATAATCATAATACAAGGTTTTAATTTTAATCACTGACGTGTACAGAGAATACCAACGCTTCAGCACAAGTTTATATCACCTGCCCAGACTTGTTCTCGCAGCTGGATCTATTCCGGGAGGTCGAAATGATACATTGGCGGATGTTTCATCTCAATACGGTGGTATTGATGTAACCAAAAGCTTAATAAGAACAAATATTTGACCTATCCTGTCTTGTTGAAGAAATAAATGTCGTTGATGACATCTGCCTAGTCGTGCAAATTACTATGGGCGGCGGTAGTTACTATTCACTTGCTCCTTTGCCTCCTAGCTAAAAAAGTATCTAGAAACTAACGTTAACAAATTTAGATTTTTTTACAGCAGGTTTATGAAAGTACTGGACGTCGTTATATATTCAAGTTTATGACGAAAGTTTTGCGTCTTGCCCTTGACGTGGCCGTGGTGGACGCCTGCGTGGCGTGATACCTCTTTTTTTTGGGTGACGAAGGGGAATGCATTTACGCATAATACCTGGGGACCCAAGACCTATGTTCGACTCGGCAATTGGGTAGGAATACCAACTAAACCCCTACGGGAGCCATCAACCGCTACTAATGGAGGGTCCCGGATCTGCAGGCAACAGGCCCCTCCAGCGACAGGCTGGCCTCGGTGAAAAGGCCAGACTTCACCTCCTCGGGGACTGTCCGGCTACGCTATGACGGTCCCCACGACGCCGTGCCTTGATGATGTTGTGCACCGGGTTCCCACCCCGGCCCGACTTGGAACACCGGGGCACTGCTGAAAGTGCTGCAGATAGCGCCTCCTTCGTATCCCCATTCGTCCTCCAGCTCTACCTCTACTAATATCCATTAGCAGTTAGGTATATTTGATAATCATTCACAAAAGAACTACTGAAAGCATTTGCATCAATAAAAACCACATATATAAGTCAATGGTAATCTTGAATCTTTTTATATAGCATAAGGGGACAAACGAGCAATCAGAGCCTTTCTACGACTACCAATGTCCTTGAATATCGGCATAACTACTACGCCGATGCTTTGCCCTCCCTTTCACCTTTCCCCCGATGGGCCACCGGGTATTCACAAATCACACGAAACGCTACACCGTACCAATGCCGATTTACGGCGGTATCAAGTGAGCGAGAGGTACCTACTCGGTCGTGCCGGCCCAATTCCGCTGCAATGCAGCCTCTCCTCTTGCTAGAGCATAAGATATACTCGAAAAATGAATCACCCGTGGGTTTTATTTTTTAGCCGTGAATTGCGGGGAATAAATAAAGATGTTGTAATAAACCTCAAAACCATTACCTCCAGCTGCTAAACGCACAGAACACAGAATTTCCATGGCTACATGTCCGTTGGACGTAATATTTACTGTTAAATGCATGTTATCTGAAGGTGCATTCAAACTGTTGTTTCCTAATAACAAATCACGAATTGTAATTGCAGGGTGAGCTAAAAAGAGGCAGGCGGCAGCACACGCGTGGCTATTTGGCCAGTCACAATCAAGTAATGAACGGTTGCAGACAATAATCGACCAATTACCGCATTCGATTTATAACGATTTAGTTTTCATGTTCGGGATATTTGATCGGCCCTTTCCTCTGCAATGCTAGAGTAAGCTAATATAATGTTATGAATATCGAATAAAACAATTATATCTTGAGTACAAATAAAAATGAACCATCAAGGATATGTACGCTTTTTTAAGTTATTTTTTTAACTGTACCGATTAGAACAGGACAGTACCGAAAATAATATAATATAACTTTATTTAACTAATTAACAATAATATAATATAACTTTATTTAATATAACTTTATTTAACTAATTAACAATAATATAATATAACTTTATTTAACTAATTAACAATAATATAATATAACTTTATTTAACTAATTAACAATCACACTGCTATTCATTTGTTATTGCATCATTACTTAATAAGTA